>VWYK01069227.1:998-27646 GCA_013399775.1 Semnornis frantzii
AAAAAAAAAAAAGCTAAATAGAATAAATCCAAGACACAGTTATCTCAGGGAACTAGCAGCACAATACATAAGTGTTTATCTACAGGCTCTTAACTGAATTAGCACACTGGCATTCGATGAGTGCCTGTATTATTTTCATAGACAACAGTCTTCGGAGTGCTGACCCCTGATTTAGGTTGGAGCACACACATCACTTATTAAATTCCACCATCATCTGCCAATGTATGTTGAAACCCTTTGAAATTTATCAGAGTAGTCTTGCAATAATTTAACCCTTTGCCCTTTGTTCAAAGGTATTATTTTCAGTGGCTGAGTTTAAAAGTAAGACATGTTTTGCATTAACGTATTTCACTCTCTGACTTCATTTGTCATGTTTCTCAGGATTATTCACTTAGGTGGTGAAAGAACACACAATGATCTATTATTTCCATATGGGGTTGGTCATCTCTGGCACAGTTTCCTGTTCCTCCTGCAAATCTTGCCAGACAGTCACATCCACGTGGAGCTCTACTCACCTTTCTTTGATTCCAAGTGCCAGACTACATGCCCAGGAGAAGTCACTGTTCTGCTGAACTGTCCATATTCTTTAGTAATAGTTGGACATTTCTACTAAAAGGCCGATGAAGCAATAAAGTTTGGTTAAATTTCAGAGCTGGTCAAACTAAGCAGCAGGTTTTTTCCTCAATGATTTTTTTCTGGATGAGTTTCTCCCTGTGGGACAGCATTGTTGGAACACTGGAACAGGCTGCCCAGGGAGGCTGTGGGAGTCTCTTTCTGAATATGTTCAAGACCTGCCTGGATGTGTTCCACTGGTATAGGTGATCTTGCCTTGGCAGGGGGGTTGGACTGGATGAGCTTTCGAGGTCCCTTCCAGCCCCTAACATTCTGTGATTCTAGAAACAATTTGTGCACTGAGTCTAATACACTGAGTCTCCTGCTTGGCAGAGGGGTTCGACTTGATGATCTCTGGAGGTCCTTTCCAACACCTAAGGTTCCATGATTCTGTAATAACTAGAAGTTTCATGATCCTTTCTCTGGAAAGGCCACTTCTTGTTATGCAATGGCACCTTTGACATGGGGGAACTCTGGGACACTTTCTCAAGTGTAAATTTGAGGATGTGAAAAGGCAAAAAGAGCCATTGCAAGATGCAGGACAATGGCAAAGAGCCATTGCAGGATGGCTCAACTGACGTTGCATGCAATGCATAAATCGTATGACAAAGGGTATTCAAAGCCACAGGATTCTAACTGAACTCTTCATTAGCATATGTAATACATGGTTTCTAGTCATGTAAACTCCTAGCTGTAACACTGCAATAGGCACAACCTTCACACAAGGAAAGAAAATTTAGTTAAGAACAGCAAATGTACTTAACCTTGTGTATATCAGAGCATGTGAACAAGCAGCAGTTAAGAGTGTCAATATTTGCACATTTGCGCTCTCTGTTTCAATAAAGGAACAACACAGATGTGCCTTTGTGTCATCAAAAGTCATCCATAGCAAAAGAAATGAGACAGGAAGGGGCTACCAAAATAATAGTTCTCCAAAACTTCATACTTCCAAGAAGCTCTAATTAAAAAAAAAACAAAAACAAAACAAAAACCACCAAACCAGCACCAGCCTCTGCATCTCCGTGTATGGGTTGGATGTTACAGTTATTTTCATTCTAGACCAAATTCCCCATGTCTAGACTGTCCAAGGGAGCTACATTCGGTTGCAAAATAGCTTTTTTGGGCAACTCTGTCACAAACATGCCAGGAATGAAGATGCTGTTACTGTGCTACTAGGCTAAACACTGAAGGATTTGCATGTAATAATGAGAGTTGGTATCTCACTCTTGAACTGCAATGTTCAAGACAAGCTGTTCATCCTTGCTATGGCTGAAAATCAAGAAAAGTTCTGAGAAAAATAATCTTAAACTGTTTTCCACATTCTCTTACGTTTTGCTCAATTCTGGACACAGCACTTCAGGAAAGACATTTATCAAA
Source organism: Semnornis frantzii (assembly GCA_013399775.1). Taxonomy (NCBI): domain Eukaryota; kingdom Metazoa; phylum Chordata; class Aves; order Piciformes; family Ramphastidae; genus Semnornis; species Semnornis frantzii. The sequence continues at coordinate 2,988 of VWYK01069227.1, forward strand.
CCAAAGAGGACTCAGAAGAGAGGTGGAAATAGCNTTAACAGTCTCCCAATATGTAAAAGGTACTTTAGCAAAGAAAAGGAAATAATCTCTTGTCTTTGGAATCAGTGACAATGTGTCTGCACTACAGCAAGGAGCTTTGGTTAGATATTAGAAATAAACTTAGAGTGGAAATGTTGGTAATCACTGGCAAGACTGTCCAAGTAGGCTGCAGTTTCTCTGCCTGCTGGGCGTGAGGGCTTGGCTGCCAGTCTGCAGGTTTTCCTGCCCAAGTTGTCTGTGACTCTAATGATACGGTTTGCTTGGTTGTCAATGCTTCTCCTGCACTAGGACCAGAACTAACTAGACCCAACCCTCTGCATCAGAAGGTCATCTCTGGTTTTCACTTTCCCGAAGAAGAAAGGGGCTATTCCTGCAGAGCTGTTCTCAGCCCAAGCATTAGCTGTAATACAAGAGCAGCAGCTGTCTGTGGAGAACCATCATTATTTTCCAAATAAAGGAGATTTGTTCTGCCCAGGTAACCTACGACACGGGAACCAGAGCTGTGTTTTGTTGTGGAAAGTCTATACACACACCCACGCATCTCAGGGCCATTGCTCTGTCATACCTGACAGTGAATATACAATGTGCACAGCAGTGGCCAAGGACAGGCAAGAACAATAACTTTCGTCCTTGATGCAAACAACTGTTAGAACAGTGCTTTCAAATTCCTGAATTGCATGCATTAAGGTCTCAGAAAAAGAAAGCTTTATTTCCCAGCTTTATGTGCATTTGTCAATCAAGTCAGCGCTCATAATTACGTCAAAGTCAGTAGATAAAAATCATGACTATCTTGTCACATACCTCTGCAGATGAGAATACATGCTATGCAACAGGTGAAGAAAATGCATTTATCAAGTGAGCAGAAGACTTTGAACATGCAAGACATAAATGCAACAAGAAAAAGGGCTAAATATTCTGTAACTCTCTTGCATCCACTCCTTCAGGCTCCAAAGAAAGATTAATCTGAGTTCAGTGTAATTTGCTAAGAAATCAGATTCCTCTAAAATTTCTTGGCTTCCAGTGCAAAGGGAGGAGAGATGTTACAGGAAGGCATGGAGGCAGTTCAATTCTTAAAGTTCAATCAGCTGTGGCTTGACTACAATAATTAAAGTAGTGCTGGCACCAGTCAGTACAATAATTTTCTAAAGCTTCTGACAGTGCTCTACTGGCTGTGACAAATACAGTAATCAAGAATGTGGCTGTCAGAAGTTAGCACGATCTTTAATTTCCTTTACTTATTTAATATGAACATAGTGTAGGTGAACAGTGCTCCAGTCTCAACCTTCAGACCATAGTTCTTTATCTACCCACTAGATTCGTTCACTGGCTTGGTTTTGGGGGGGGGTTGTTTGTTTGTTTGTTTGTTTTTGGGAGGGTAGGGGTTTGATCTGGGGTTTTGGTTTCTTTGGGGTTTTAAATAAGCTTCCTCATTGCCTCAACTGTGTACTTTACTTAAAATACTGTATTCTCTGCTCGGATGTTGCCATTGTGCTGACAGGTAATAAAAACTATACAATCATAAGACGATAAGACTCCAAAGAACAAGATAAGATGCTAATCACCATAGCTGATATTAAGCACTGCCTATATACTACTCTAATTTGAAGCAATATAGCTAATAGATAATAACAACCCAATGTGTGTGGAGGATTTGAGCAAACATCAGATAATTCAGTGCATAAATACTTGGGAAACTCTGGGACAATAATTATAAATGAGGCTAAACATGCTGATTGTAAACACTGTCTTCTCCTTAAGCTAGACACTAGACACCTTAGAACTTCTCAACCAGAAAAACACAAAAATTCAAGGAGTCTGATTGAGGTTTCAGACTTGGCTTGCAGGCATTTGGCTAAATATTGTTTTGTGAAGGCAAAAGTGAAAAACATAAAAACAATGAGATGAGAGAATCTGGCTAAACATAGGCCCCCACAGCCTAGAGAAAATCCTGTAGAAGTAAAACACTGGAAGTGCCTGCTTAAAAATGTTAGTTGTGAAATGGAAAGCTACCTGAGAGACTTCCTGTACTCAGGAATGCATGACTGATGTCTCTACTTACAGAACTAGGCAATCTTCATATCTGGATCTTCTGCCAGTTTTCCTTCCTCCTACGTGACTGGAGCAAAGAAAGGAGAATTTCAGACATCTTGTTCTTCTGTATCTGATACATGTTCAGAAGCTGCAGTTTCTGAGTTTCTTCTAGTGCAGCTGTTTAACAAACTCTGAAATTATGTACGAGGAAGAAAACCGATATATAATTTTTAAAAGTTTTTGTACAGTGAATTTATCATTTGAGCCATAGACACAGACGGGTCAGAAGTGAATAACAGGACAGTGACTACCATGTCATTTTCTGATATTGCGCTGTATCTTTAGGGGAGCAAAGTAAAGAGGCAGTTACACACCAGGAAGGTCTTTTTTTTTTTTTCTGCTGATCTCTAAAATCAGACAGGTATTTCAGCAAAACTTTTTTAATAATTAACCTGAGATGGATCTTCTGGTATAAGACTGACCAAAGATAGAGATTTGTTTGTAGTCTAAAGTCTTAAAGTTTCCCAGTGAAGGGATATTGGATACTCTCTGGAGAGGAAAACAAGAAGTTTCTTTTTAAGAGGAAGGGAAGCATTTGAGGTAATGCAGTCTGTCTGTAGTGTCTTGTGAACCATCGCTGCACGTAAAAGAGCAGCAGGAATAAGCCTACTTCTTTGAAACTCAGTATACACAGCAGTTCTACAGATCAAGCTTTTAACCTCAGCTAGGCCAAGGGACAGTGAAGCAGAGGGAGAGAGCTAAGAGACAGACAAGTGGTCGCCATGGGCTTGAGGATTTTATCTTCCACAGGCAGAACCGACAGCAGGAGACAGCTGCAGCATTCAGGTGCTGAGAAACACAACCAGAAAGCAAGGGTTTGGCCTGGCTTGCACAGAAGCACGGAGCCAAACCAAACAGACAATTTACCTGCCGCCTTACTTGTTGCAGCACAGTTTAACACTAACGATTAAACACCAAAGCCACAACACTTCCTCGGGTGAAACCACTGTGTCCATGGAGCAGCTCTGTCTCCAAGGCTGGGGAATAGCGGTGGCAGCCGCTTCTGCAGGGACAGACGCAAGGCTCCCCAGGCTGGCAGGGCCTGTCCCACTACCTGCGTCCAGAGACAGCAGCTGGGCCTGACTGCAAGGACTCAGGCTCACGGTGCTGGGGCAGAGCAGGCCAAAAGGCCAACCCACAGGGTCAGCTATGGGCAGGGCTCTGGGGACAGGCCATGCCAGGACAGCAGCCCACAGGTGGATGCCCACAGCAAGGTGCTCCAAAGGCACACCTCAGCGGGAGACCAGCATCCTGCCAGCCAGGCTGTGGCTGAGCTCAGATAGACCCCTCTGGGCAGCTGGGGGTGGGGAGGTTCCAGTTCAGGCTGGTCAGGGCCCCCAGTCTGAGGTGAACATCCCAACCCGATGTTGGTGCTTACAGCTGGATGTGTGCCTGAGCTGTCAGCCCCCTGTCAGCCTGGTGATTTAAAACCTATCAGTGTTACAGTTCTTTTCCTGCGTAGTACACTCCTGTACGTCTTCAATGCAGTGCTTGCTTTGCGTTACTTTGTTTGCTGCACTTTGTGTAAAACTTTTGCACTGGAGTTCCTTGAACTCAGTCCTTTCACTGGGGCTGGTTGGTTCTCTGAGGCAGAGGAATCTCACTTGCCTCTGGAATCCAGAGCTTCCTTACATCTACAGCTGAAAATAATCTCCACAGGTCCCCATGCACGTGTTGGAGATTAACAACTCCTCCCCTTTAAACATTAGCCAGTGAAATCCCCCTGAGGCTGCAACAGTCCTTGCGTTATCCTTGAGGCAAGCTTCCTTGCAGTGCTGCAAGGACTAGTGGAGTGGTGAGGTTTATAAGGCTCTGGTTTCCTATGAAATGCCTGTGAGTCCTTGCTCTCTTGTGTGCAAGGAGAGTTAATAATTTTTGAAAAGCAACCTGCGCAACAAAATTTCCTATCTGCTGGTGTAGCTTTAATCTCATTTGCTGGAAAAAGTAAGATAAATGGTGAATGGAAATAATCATACTGCCGTGCCCTAACTGCATATTTTTTTTTCATTCAACTCCTAACAGACCATGAGTTAATCCTCTGAAACATTTAGTTCTCAATTCAAGTTTAAAATGTGTTTTTGTTCCTCGCCTTGTTTGTTCAGTGCCTCACTCCCACTATTCTACTGGAAAAGAAGAGAATGTAAGTAACTAAGCCAGAAATAACACATACACCGAACTACCACAGTCAATCTGGATTCATGGATAATCTGATTAAGATGTTACTCAAGTTTTTCTTAACTATCTATCACACCAAGAACTCTGAGTTCTGAATCAAAATTTTGTAAGAAATGTGTATTTTTAACACAGAAAAAAAAAGACTGGAGGAGGAGGAGGAAAAGGGAGCTTAGAAGAGAGTGGAGTATTGACAGAAAGCTGGTGTACATTGCACCTGCCTCACATCGATCTTGACCAATCATGCCAGTTCCAGAACGGGACAATTATCTTCACAACTCTGTCTTAGATAAGGGGGAAAAAAAAAAAGGTGTACATGAAGCATTCTCAAACATCATTTCATGACCTTCCAAAACAGGTCCTAGGATTTGCTCTCCACGATGTTTGTTTCATTCCTGTCCTACAAAGATGTCAATTTTTAAAAGCCTGTCCTGTATTTCAACTTAGAGTTCCTACATTCCTGCCCCCTCCCTGCACTTCTCTTTTGGTCTTAGAATTTATTCAATCATCATCTTCCAGGAACCTATTGAAGATTTAGAGAAGCCACCAGTCTTTTCCACCTTGTTTGCCACTGTCTCAGAACTGCCTCTTTTTTTAAAGAATATTTTTTGTTTTATTTTCCCCTTGTGCAAGGGGATCACAACATCCATATTTTTGACACTGTAAGGAATCTCAGTTTCCAGCTTTGTATTGAAAACTTCCTAGGTTCGTATACTTTTTAGCTATGTCAATTAAGAGTTTAGGCTTAACCCTCTGGTCTTTAAAAATGTCTGCACTTTTTTCTGCATGCATATGGATTCTGAATACTTTATACTCAATAGAAAATGGGTACAGTCATATCCTTTCACAAAAGTTTAAACTTTTAGTAATCAAATTGGGTACTAAAAATTAGCAGTTATATTTAGTATGGCATTACAAATATAAGAGACTTGATAGGAGTTTTTTTGCAGAGTTTTTTGTTTGCTTGTTTTTTAATTAGATTACACATTTAGTAATTAAACAGTATGTCTGTGATTTGAGAAAATCACAGAATCAAAGAATCATTCAGGTTGGAGAAGATCCTTGGTATCAAGTACAACCATTAACCCTACTCTACAAAGCGTTGTGGTGGGGCACACCCAAGACCCTGCCCCACCGAAGGTTTGAATGGGGTGTGAAACTGTTCTGTTTCCCCCCACCCCTAGTTCCAGGGGTTAGGAATGTGAAGGGAGTAGGTGTCAAGTACCCTACCCCACCNGAGGCTATTTTTATAGCAAACCTTCCCAAGCTTTCTGATTTTCCTGAGTTACTAAATTCCCTGTAATAATCCTTGTGAAAGATTTTCCCGAACGAATTTCTGAACCTGAAACTAACCAATTTTATATAAAGTTGTGGGCGGGGCTTTCCAGAAATAAAAATAACTGCAGATTTTATAGTTTCCTGCCTCGTGAAATCCCACAACCAAGACAAGCATATCCCCAAGCAGCGCATCTAAACAACCTTTTAACACATGCAAAGTTGGTGACTCAACCACCTCCCTGGGCAGCCTTTTCCAACGTCTGACCACTCTTTCTGTGGGGAAAAAAAAAATTTCCTAATGTCCAGTCTAAACCTACTCAGTTGCAGTCTGAGGCCATTCCCTCTTCTATCACTAGCTACCTGTGAGAAGAGACCAGCACCACCTCTACAGCATCTTTTCGGGTAGCTGTAGACATCGATGAGGTCTCCCCCTCAGCCCCTTCTTCAAACTAGAAGAAAAACTCTTGTCTTTGGGATTTTTGGAAATAATTTTGTTCCTGACAGGTGTATTGTCTCTTTATGAATGCCTGAGCTACTTCACCCTTTGCTATTTCCTTGTGCAGCCTTACCCACTACTCCCTGTTAGTGCATGCTGGCTGCCTTTTGCAGATTCCCTCCTTTGACCTTTTAACGTCACTCTCCTCCAACCATTTTCATTGCTTTTGTTTTTGAGCTTATTTAAATGTCATCCAGGATAATAGAGTTGTTTTCTTTTCCAACACTTGGAGTCGTGTTTCCTTCAGTTGGGTTTTGGGTTTGTTTTTTTGGGGAGTTTTTTTTGGGGGGGGGAGTTTGTTTGGGGCTTTTTTTGTTTGTTTTTGTTTTGTTTGGTATCCTGGTGCAGTTTGATTGTTATTTTCTAAGTTTAAATTTGGAAATTCTATTTATATTTTCTTCAGTTTTAGATGTCAATGTCCTACTGCAAGATGCCTTTGGATCAGAGAGCCTCTCCCCAACATCTTTTTTTCCTCAGTTTTCTTCTGAAAACTTCAGCTGTGATACTTTGTGGAAGTTCAGTATTCTTTGGTACCTGATAGACTTCTCTTAACTTGCCTTTTATTCTTGACAGACATCTAGCAACTTTAACAGCTGCTTTACTTCCTTTTCATGTGGCTCTCCAGGGTCTCAGGGTGAGACAGAAACATCTCCAATTTGTCTGCTGTGCTCCTGTGAAATTTCAGTTCCCTCTCCTCTTATACAAGTTCTTGTGCAGCTTCTTGACACTGCTCCTAGCACAAGTGCCTGTGCTTGGCTGCCAATAAAGATGTGTACAAAGATGATAATACTGATACCAGTAAGTGCTTGTCCACAGTATCTAGAGTGAAGTCAGAATTGGTAGCTGAGAATTAAGAAGAACCCATAATAAAAAACCCACAGCAGCTCCTCTGGGTGGGGCACCTCAAATCCCTCTGCCTCTTTCCTCAAGGCTTCCTCTTGGCAGGGCAGGCAGCAGGGCAGTGAAGCAGCTGTGGGAGTGCAGTCTGTGCTCCCTGAATAGACAAAGGACGTTCCCTTGCAGGGCTGCAAGACGAGTACCATTCACCAGCCTCGTGTTTGCCCAGAGTAAACAGAGGTTTAGCTATTGCAGATTATATCATTAAGAAATTAGGTTGTTGTAGTATTTTAATGCCAGGATTTCAGCTTCCCTTGAGTGAAATTTCAATATTTCTAACATCATTTTCTTTCCTTCTGGATAAACTGTTGATTGGTTTAAATCTACTACCATGAGTCTGGACTGTAGACTCTTCCGAATGCAAAAGGACAGATTAGTGAGGAGTATGGTCACAGTCTTAATTATTCCTTAATTTTCTGCAATGTTTACATTGTATGTGTTAGAAATATTCAGTTCTAACCCTAACACATTTAAAGTTTCACTTAGACCATGGGGCAAAGCCAAAAAAAAATGTTCAGGCCTAGAGAAAGAAAGAGACACACACAGCAGGAGAGAGAAATGACCCAACAGCCATTGTGGTATACCATTGTTTGATCACTTGAGAACTGTATGACCTTTGAGTTTATTGAGAAATATTAATAAACATGTGAACATAGCAAACCATTTCTCTTCTCTGAAAGCTTATTGTGTGGTTCAGGTTTTTGGAAGAGACTTCTGTAACATTTGTTTGTGTCAAAGATAAAAGACAATTCCTTCTAGCTACCTTTACTTAGCACCAATGCACACATTGTGTAGTCTTTCCTGTAGAGCATGAAAAGAAACAGCAACTCCAGCAAGCATAAATATTCAAAGACAGGAGAGAATATTCTGTCCCTATCATACACTCTTAAAATTAATCCGTTTGGTTTTACTTCTGTTTTTCCAGGAGGCACGTGTGATTCTGCAAAATGACAACTCTGGAGGGAGTGATGAACAGGATTAACAAGCAAAGGTCACAAGATAACATGCATAAAAGAGAATGTAAAAAACCAGGATTAAAGCAAAGTCACCTGAACTGCAATTGCATGTAGACAAGGATGTGGGAAACAATCAGCATGTCAGTGTGCTCCTCTGAAGCACACTCATGCATGCAGCATGGGGAGTAAATGTAGGGAATTTCAGATCTCTGTGCAGTTGCAGGGCTATGATCATTTTGAGATCAGAGACATGGAATGGCCTGCATGGCTGGAGCACTCCAAATGGAGGGATGCAAGCTCCTAAGAAGGATAGGTTGAGAAGAGGAGGAGAAGGAGTTACTCTCTATGTGACAGAACAGCTTGAGTGCATAGAGCTCTGCCTGGGGATGGATGATGAGCTAACCAAGAGCCTATGTGTAGTGAGCACCTGCTATAGGCCGCCTGAGTAGAAAGAACAAGTGGATGAGGCCTTCTACTGACAGCTTAATATTCCCAGCCCCTCAACCCCCTGGGGGACTTTCAAGAACCCTGATGAATGCTGGAAGAACACATTAGGGCATCCAGGAGGTTCTTGGGGCGCACCAATGTCACATTCCTAACCAAAACAACAGCAGAGCAAACAAAGACAGATGCTCTGCTAGATCTCATACTTAGTTACTGCATTGGGCAGCATCCTCTGTCCAGACAAAGATGCCTATCCAGGATGACAGAAGCAGGCACCAATACAGAAGAAACTATGTTCTACGACAAGAGTTTACATTCGAGCCTGATGATAAAAGGCGAGGAAGTACTAGAATGAATACTTGTAAATGAAAGCAAGTGACTCAGACTGGTTTTACAGAAAATACATCCACACAAGATACCTGCTTTGTTCATTCAGACAATAAATACATCAGTAAAAACTCTCCAGTGTTGAACAAAGGGGCAAAGTCATTCTGCCTTTTCTGTGACCTCGATCCGGCACTTTTTAACGAGAGTTTCTCTATGGGCTTGTTTGTGCAGGTAAGACAGGAGGTGGAAACACTGTTTGCTCCAAACTGGGTTGGCACTAGCAGACAAGAGATCAGTATCTTTAAAATTAACCCATGTGTTAATCACCTGTTTGAATGGTATTTGAGAAATGAACTCGCCTGATTTGTGCTACTAATTCTGAAGCAAATCCGATCCTGAAATTATGCATTTTAACTTACTTTCTTATATTCCCTTAAAAAACAATCTGAGCTTTTTGACATATCAAGAATATTTTAATCAATTCTGTACCTAAATACTCACAAGGGGAAGAGACTGACTGAAAAGAGAATGTGCACTGCATATCACTTTAAAAGCGGAAAAAGCATGTGATACAGAGAATGGGCAAGATTATTAAAAAGCTGTAAAAGAAACTCCAAAATTAATGTTTTATCTCTCCTGGGTTTTCATCATAAAATTAAATTTTCAAACACAAAAATCTCAGGAAGGTTTGAAGAAAGATTTTTGTGGAAGGAGAAAATGTGGAAGGCAATACAATTAACTGTCTTCATGGAAGGTGAGAAAATCAATATACTAAAAACCCAGTATATGGATATAATGTTTTCATCTGGAACAAGAGCCTATAGACTCATGATTTGGTCTCCTATTCAAGCACATTAGGAGTTCAGTAAAGAAATACCACTGATGAAAGTTTTCTACCCCTGCTGCCTTTGCACAGAACTGCTTGAAATGCTCCAAGATGTAGAACAGCAATCCCTCATTCTCTCCTCTGAGATGAACCCCTTAAATTCTGCACAGCCTGCCTGAGGCATGCTTGGCATCCTCATTCACTACAACATCTGAGGCAAATGCAGGGTCTATTACACAGTCACAGAACAGGAACATGAATTACTAATGAGTAGCCAAACAGTTGGGGTGGCAAATCTGCTTCTTTAAGCCTCCAGCTCTTTCTGTAAAGGCTGTGACAGTGGCTGCACTGGTACTAAAGGACCAGGAAACACTGCTGCTGGATTTGAAAAACTTCCCTCTTGGCTTTACTTACTGCAGCTTGTCACAGAGAATTAAAATTTCTGCTTTCCCCCACTACAGCTGCTCTCCAAGACAGGCCTGCACTTTATTTGCTCAGTCTTACCTTCTCTTCTCCATTTAAAAAATGCTCACATAGCAAATTCACAACTAATCTCTTCTGCTGATTTTAATCTTAAAGCAGAAAACTAAAGCAATGGAAAGGAAAGGCTGCACCAGGTGTTAACAAAGTGAAGTGGCAGCTGAACAGCAATGCTGACCAACTGGCAGGATGGAGAATCAAATGGCATAGCCTCTGCGCCCCTGTCCCACCCTGGAACATGGTTTTCCTTTTAACAGCCCGTTGAAAAAGTCTGTCAGTGACCTGTATGGCAAAAGAAAATTGTAAGAGCCAGTGCTGGCACTGCAGGCAGCACCACCAGCAGCTGCCACTGAACACAGGCTCAAGAACAACATGGTAAAATCTCTGCTCACTCGCTCAGGACAGATGCAGTTCATGCTGCCAAGGTACACTGCCCAGTGGAGAGCTGGGGATGAAGGCTGAGCAGTGAACAGGAGAGGAGGGGTGTTTGGCTGGATGTGGCAGGATGTGGCATCGGGGCATTGCAGAGGAAGTAGAAGGATAAGTCAAGGCTCTTGAGACTGCACAAAGTGCCTTGGAAACCTGAGAAGCAGCACAGTACTTGTGCTGTAAATGAAGGAACTTGTGTGAAAGACACACACAAAGCCATGGAGATTAGTGCAGGAGCTGGCATCTCATTAATGATGAAAGACAATTAGTAGGGTAGGGATAAATAACAGAAAGCCTTGAAAATTAAGGCATCTAGCCAATATTTGATCTAACTAGAAAAGTCTATGGCTAGAAACGGGATGAAAAGAGAGAGCAAGCAGATCACATATTGTCAACCCAACTGCAAGAAACAGGATTTTAGGAAAAGTCTCCAACAGAGTTATCCTGTAATTAAGATGTCAGTGTCCCTGGGATAGCACCTGGCAGGCTCTGTAACAATTTCACCACAATCTTTTGTCAACACAGCACAGCTTTGCCAGCTGAGACCAGGCACCAAAGAAAATTATGAGCATGGCTACCGGTCAGAGGAATGATGCTCACTGCCCCACACCAGCACAAGTCCTGTTCTGCTCACACCTCAGCAAGGAATACACGCCAGCAGCCTGCCAGTTTTAAAAGACTGGCGGTTGGGCAGGCACTCTGCTTCCATACTGCCTGTGCTGCAGTTTGCTCTCTTGTTCTAAGTAAGAAGTGGAGGCTTTGAAAAGTATCACAGGCATCTGCTCACCACAAATGTATCTGTGCTACCCAAATGGAAAAGTACTTGAATATCTCTTTCTCCTAGTATCACTTCTCCTAGTTCCTCTTCATCTGTTCAAAGCTTGGGAAAAGAAAAATTAAAACATCAGGACATTTAGCAACAAGTCAGCTACTCTGAAGTCTGCAATCACATCCATGCTACACAATTCCTCTGCAAATTTTGGATGTGGTAAAGACCACATTTCTCCTTGATTCTTGCTCCTCCAGTATACGCTTACTAGTGAATCTCAGAGGTTGCTCATCTTCACAGCTCTCAGTTTTTATTGGTTTTGAAAAAAAGTAGTAGTTTCTGCCATTCTGCCATTCTCTTGGTTCCAAGAGAGTCCATGAACAAACCCAAAGAGGCTAGGCCTGCTGGTGGTTATTAAGTATAATAGCTTCAAAACAGCCTCTGGCTCAAAATGCCCCTGAACTGTGGATGCTGAGAAGATGGGAGAAGATATCAAGGGGAAAGAGCACTCTGGTTGTGCCCTATTGCTTATACTGTGGTCCTAATCATCCCACATCAGCTAAGTATCACCTAAAGTGATATTTGATTAGACTCAGCAGGGCATCTCTGAAGGCAGCCCTTTTCCACCTCAGAGAGGAATGCTGCTTCTCCTTTTGTAGATGGATAGAGGTTTCCCTGGCAAAACTTCTGACAGTCTAACTGCCTTCTTGTGGGAACACTCCCCCACCCAGCATCTTTGTTTCCTCACTTGACAGATTTGCAGGTTTTATAGGTCCCTCCTGTTGGGAAGCTCTTAGAAAACCTACTATTTTTCTTCCTCACCACATATTTTTACCACAAAACTTGCAGTCCCTTGATTGAAAAGTGATAAATCAATCTCTTGCAGGCTGGTCAGATAAGAAAGTAAAGCTTATTATAGCTGCATGTCTGTCCCACAAAGGAAATCTTCATTTTTTTTCAGAGATCCTCACAAGCTTTCTGCTGTTTTAAATGAATCCCGAATCAATTTAAAGACCAAAAAGAGACTGTTCTGCAAAACTCATGTCTGTACAGCCTAATGATTAGCTTCAGGATTCTTCATTTTTGTGGAAACTGAATGCGGAGTTCACATCTGATACAAGTTAGCTCTGCAGCCTCATGCTCTGCTATGGTCTACAACAAGAAATTTCATCTTAAGTGTTCATAGAACGGTTTAGCTTAGAAGGAATATTAGAGATCATCTACTCCAACCTCCCTGCCATGGGCAGGGACATCTCTCAACTAGACTAGGTTGCTAAAGGCCTCATCTAACCTGGCCTTGAAGACCCCCCAGGTAGGAGGCATCCACAACCTCCCTGGGCAACCTATTCCAGAGTCCCACCACCCTCGTTCCCCTCATTCTGAAGAACTTCAGAATATCCAGCCTAAATCTACTCTCCTTCAGCTTAAAATCATTCCCCTTTATCCTATTGCTAGATATCCTTATAAAAAGCCCCTCTCTAGCCTTCCTGTAGGATCTCTTCTGGTATTGGAAGGCAGCTATAAGGTCCCTCTCCAGTGTCTTCTATTCTCTAGGCTTCCTCAGCCTGCTGTCATAGCAGAGGTATTCTATCCCTCAGATCATCTTTGTGCCCCTCCTCTGGACTCACTCCAACACCTCTGCATCCTTCTTATGATGGGGACTCCTAAACTGGACACGGTATTCAAAGTAAGGTCTCACCAGAGCAGAGGAAAGGAGAAGAATCACCTCTCTTGACCTGATGGCCACACACTCTTGACCTAGCACAGGATATGATTTGCCTTCTGGGCTGCGTGAGTGCACCACCAGCTCACGTTGAGCTTTTCATCAATCAATACACCCAAGCCTCTTTCTTCAGAGCTACTCTTAACCCACTCTGCACCCAGCCTGGATTTGTGCCTGGGATCAGCCTGACCCAGATACAGGACTTTGCACTTTGTCCTACTATTACAAGTAAGTGTTGCTCTTTTTCTTAAGAGCACAAGAAACATCTATTTGATTATGTTTTGTCTTGGCTTTATTTGTGTCTGGAGGTAAAGTTGACATCAAGACATAAGAGATTAAAAAACAAACAAACATGTAAGCATTTTATCAGGTGTATGCTGGAATACCATCTCAGTGCATTCGTCACGCAAGCCACTAGCTCCTTCCCTCCTTCCACAACCACGCAAGCAAAACAATTTCTCTTGCATCCAAAGACTGCAATCTTACTCCTCCCACACCAAGAGAAACCCCTCAAGCAACTCACCTTTTTCTGTCCTTGTTCAGTGAGAGTTAAAAAAGCACCTCGAATTGTAACAACAGCCTCCCCTTAGAGGAGATGGGCCAAATGATACATCTCAGTGCACTTTCAAAGCACTCCTCCCTCAGATTTTGGGTCTGTTCGTGTCTGTTTCTCCTCGCTAATAGCTGCTTCAATAGACACAGCAGCATTGTCTCAAATCTTTTGAGTAGCCTAATTTCAATGACAGGAAGAGAGTCACCAGGTCTTCTAAATGCTGAACCTTCAAATAATTTTCTGTTTATAGAGCCAGGAAAGATATTGTCATCAATTTTATATGAATTTCTTTATTTAAGAACCCATAGAGTTTCCTGCTGCGGTTGTTTTTCTAGATGAGGTGCATGCTGCAGCCATTTATTACTTTTGTTTTTTAAATGAGAGATAAAAAAAACAACCCATATGCTCCTCAAGGTGGTGCTTTTGAATCTGTTTGCCCAATTGGATGGTTACCATAGCTCCCTGCCATGGCTGAATGGTGCTTTGCCTCCCTGACTTTGACAAATCAATGCTTTTTAATACTGAATGCCTTTCTACAATACCATGTTGGTCTTTTCCCAGGATTAATTTTCAGCCTCAGTAATAAATTAAGACTAGAAATATACATATATATGCATATTGTTCTACAATAAAGTACAGCTGTGTTAGCACAAAGTTGGACCAAGAAGCTGGTGAAGGCTTTTGGAGAAGAGTGGTTACGGGAGTCATTCAGCATGCTCAGTGGCGACATTTCCCTCTCCTGAGCCCTGGGGACTGGGAAAACAAATCATAGGACTACCAGTGGAGCAAGTGAAGCCAGGCCCTGCTTCAGAAGAACGAGTCCTAGGTTTGTACAGATCAGCCTCTGAGGCAGTGCCTTTCATTCTCCCTGCTCCTCAGGCACTGCAGCCCCAGCATCCATAGATCCCCTCACACCATCCCAGCACCTCAAACCTTGCTTTCTCCAAGCCCTGCACTCCCCCACTGCAGAAGGAAAAGGACTCGGGGCAAAGGAACAGTTGAAAAGGTTGTTCAAGAAACACCACCACCGTGCATCCTTCCTGTTTCCAGCTCACCAAAGCACAGAACTCAAGTAAGCGCAGCAAAGCAGTACAGCTTAGAGCCTTCTTCATCTTCAGTGTTTGAGAAAGCCTATACTCAACCAAAGAGAAATGCTTTCATGCAGTACTCACCCTGTTCTCTGGCAGTCTGCTCTGCTCCTTGGCTTGGTTCTCCTTTCAAAGTTGAGGTTCAAATCACATTTGATATCTAGTTGCAGTCTTGACAAACTTCCACTTCAGTCGAGCCCTATTTTAACACCTGAACAAACATCTGATTTTCAGCTATGGCCACCTGCTACCATCACCAACAAGTCAGGCCAAAAATATTCAGGTACTTTTTATTATTAGTTGAGACCTAATACCTGTAAAGACATCCTGACAAAATTAACATCTTAAAACCCTTTATGAACGAACGAGATTTATTTTCCACCTTCAAAGTTAAGTTGGCATCATTATGCCCTTGAAAAGGATCTGCAGCAAAGGGAACTAATATACTGGAAAAATACACAAGATGTGACTGAATGAATTCATTTCAAGGTGGAAGTTAATGAGCAGGAACACAGAAAAACAAAGCAACCTTCAGAATTTAAACACTCCCTAATTTTATAGCTATAATTTATGGACAGTAACCAGGCATCAGTAAGCCTGTCAAATACATACTTACTGTATGGATCCCATTATGCATCACTTCTGGAAGACATTGGGATCAGAGGAATTATCCAGGCTGTCTCTGCCCAGCATTCAAAACTCCAGCTTGTGGCAGTTTACAAAGACCTCGGTTTTAGCTTCCAGTAAATAACGCAAAATAATCACCATGGGAACAGTCCTGCCTCGTGACTTTGCAATTCAGGTCACCTGTGAGTGAAAATATTCTTCCGGAGAACTCTATCCAATTCCCAGTACCACCCAGAGACTCTTCCCATCCCCCGCAACAGAGGCCCTTATATAATACTTGGGACCGTTGTCGTGGTAGGCCTAAGCAGGCCAAATTAGGCTTGTACATATACTGGCTTGCCCAGGCATGTTTTTCTGCTCTCCCTCCTTCTGTTTTGGGGAGAGCAACCATGGGAAAAAGGACAAAGAACCTGGAGCCACTAAGTCTGGGGTCTGTGGCTTGCCCAGCAACTGCAGCAAACAAGCTGCACATGGCTTCCTTGTGCAAGGCTGTGTTCTGCCCAAAAAAGGGTAAAGCAAGCCTATGGCTTCACTCAATATGGTCAAATCTTGGCTAACTGCCATTCGATTGGCTATCCTGTGTCCAAAGGCCCATTAGTCTCGGGCTGTATTGGATAAAAGGAGATGAGCAGGAAACATAGTGCATGCATTTTTCCATTACAAGATGTGTCTGCTATTGCATCCATGACTGCTGCCTCATTGATCCTGAGCTGAGGCTCTGATACCTCCATGCATTTGGCCTGCATAGCCAGCGTGACACCATGCCCAGACTGCACACCGCAAGACATCTGCCTGCACCTGAAAGTCTTCTGCCCAGACGAAAGCCCTGGAGATGACACAGATCATCCAGAGAGCCAGGAACAGGTCACAGATCATCTGTCTCCTTTCTCCAGCGCCCAGNCTAGATCCTATATTATAACCTGTATATAGTTTCATAATGATGCAAGAACCTGTTATTATTATTATTTTGGTGATCAGGGTGCTGTGAGTTCTGAATATTTAATATTAATAAACTATATAAATATTTAAAAAATATCACCTTGCAGTCATTAATTACCCCCTTCCATAACAACTATATGTTTTTGGGCTTCTGGGTATTTGTCCTTGAAGTGTCTTAAGATATAATTAATTTTTCTACCCTCAGTACTCTTGTCTGCTTCTGGAAGAGTACTCACTGCAATGGAAGTTTAAAAAAAAAAAAATCAATAGTCAACTAATCCTGACTCAGAGTTGAAAATGACTGCTTTGCATTTGAAATTCATCCAGTCTTTTTCAGAGGAAAATGGCATTTATTCAAATATTCAAGTTTACTTTAATAGTGGAAAGACGCTTCGCCTTCACAGTCTGTAATACTTCCAAGTGGAGAGCTTCATAACATGAGACACTACTCTCAAATTTTTTCATGACAAGTCTTCAAGAGCAAGTATGAGTTAAAAAAACCCCCAAATAACAGAAAGTCTTTCTAATTTTTAGCATTTATGCTGTATATTACCTGCTCATGTGTTCACACAGATCAGTTTTTTTCTCAAACCAAGGAAACCAACTGTCAGAAAACCTACTCTGATAGGGCTGCTTGACAGAGAACTAATTCTTCAATAGTAATCTTCTATGCCACATTTAAGATATAAGCAATGATTCTGTTCCACCTGCCGTACCATCAATCATTACAAGAATCAATTGTTGCTTGAATAAGGTGAGAAATACTTGGTCTAGAGGCTCCACTACAAGTGCCACCTCAAAGTGTCCAGGTTAGCTGCTGAGTTCTTGGTCTTCAAATGGCTTCTTCACAGCAGCTAGTGCTCCTCCACTATCACTTCCAGTAAGCCTTAAAATCCATAGCTGCACATCTGGTTTGGGGAGATGATCTTTTACACAGCAATTTCATCTTGAAAATTAATGGAAGTGAGTTACCTGTTGGCAGATGTGCCCTCAAGAAAAGCTACAGAGAAGGGATGAAGTAGCTGTCGTTTAGGTTCTTGCAAATACTTCTGTGTCCCGGGGATCTGGCAATTGCACATTCATCCATAGCCATGAAGGGTGGCAACCAAACCATTTCAGAATGGTCCTTCCATAAAACACAAAGTCACAGTCACCACAGATTTCAGATAAAACCTTGTCTGATTTAGTAGCACATTTTACAGCTCTTCAATTTCCTCCTCGAGTGAAGTTTTATTTATATAAAGCAGGTGCAGTGAAACAAGGCACAGTCATCTTGTTTGTAAAAGCAGATCATTCTCAGCTTATCAGTCCCACCCCTGCCTTCAACCCACGCAATCACAAATTCAAACTGCCCAAAGACTGGGTCATTGTACATACATAAACTCAGGTCAGGAAAGACCTGTGTTCTTTGTTTTCATTCAGCATTAAGCTGTACCTATGAATCTTGTCTCAAATGGGCGTTACAGCTTGATGAGGTTACTCATCTGCAGTGCAATCTATTGTCCTAGACACAGGGTTAGTAACAAACCAAAAACCTGCCCCAGGAAGAATAAGGAAATGTAGTATCTTGAGGACTAACATGAAACTTAGGACATTAACCTCTGACTTCCACTAAGGTTTTTTATTTTTCCGTGCTGGCTTTCTCCCCCTTTCTCCTTTGTTGTGATCGTGGCTTTGGGTTTCATGCACTGACCTACTGTAATTTCTCCAGGGCAGCACTCAAAAACGTAGCTCTCATATAGCAAGATTTTATACATTCACACAAACCAATACAATTAAGTCAGAGATGTCAATTGCAAGTATTTCAAAACCTTAATGATCCTTAAAAATCATTTCAGAAAATGACTGACTGCGCGATGGTTTTCTGCAGCATGAAAGTAACATGTCTTGCTCAAACCGGATGCCACATTTGCCATAATTTGCTTATTAGAAAGCAGCATATGTTATGTCTGAAAGTTTGTGTAGTATCTGTCCTCCTGCACTAGAGGTTCTCAGTATTTTCCAGGCTATGACCACTCTTTTCTGAGCCTCATTAGTGCTCATTCTTCTGTACTAAGTGGTTTAGAAGTGTGTGGGAAGGCAGAAGCTCAGAATGGCGTAAGTAGTTTTAGTACAGAGTCTGCAGCTAGCTTTCAGAATTAGCATATCAGCTCTTGTCAGGATCAAAAAAAATCCCAAAAGTTGATCAATGTGTTTTTAAGCTTGAAATTGAGGAAAGAAAGAAAAATAACCATGACAAAACAAAACCACAAAGAAAAATGTCACCATAACTTGCTGCCTTATTTCATACGGCATGAGTCTCTTAAAGCATTCAGCTCACTCTTGGACACTAAGTGTCAGCACTTCTGAGAACAGTCCTTTTCCACCTCAAACAATTCCTCTCCTGTTTCAGTACTGAAAAATGAGTGGAAAGTTAATGACAAAGAACTCATTCTCCTCCAAATTATGTTCTAACATAAACATGGTGACCACTGATGATGGTAGTAGGGTTAATCACTGATGATTGCGGTAAGGTAGATCCAGTGAATGCTTAACTACTCCAGCTAAAAATAAAGACATTTCATTCATTCATTTTGCCACTTAAGAACTCCTCTAGAAGTTACTGTGCTGAATGTAGTAAGGTTGCACATGTGTCAATGGTTTAAGTATCATATTTAAAGCACTTTTTCCACAATTAAGAACCCCCATATTCAAAGTCTGAAGTCTGGACAAGCTTATCGATCTAGTTAGGATGGGGAAAAATGTAGAGATGCTGTAGCCCAAATATGAGATGACACCCGTGTGTCTTCTCATTCTCTAGTACATATAACCAATGAAGCACTTGTGTAGACTCCACATTTTTAGTTCTCACCTTTTGCTTCCATCATCTGCTAGGACTGAACTAGCTTCAAAGCACTTTCTTCACGGTTAGTTTATTCTTTTTCCTTTGAGGCACATTTTTGACTGTCCTTCACAATGCCACTTAAAAAGCTGTCAACCCATACTCAGGACCCTTTATCCTAACTTTTTTTTGAAACTCTGACCTTGCACATCAGCTTAAAGGCATAAACATTTTTTAACAGCTCATAAGGAGGTTGAAAATTGAAGACGCATTTTGTTTTTCAAGGTGCATCAAGGGAACACTTCGCTAACCTAACCTCAGTTACTGCTTTTTACTCTGCACTTCACAGGCTGTTACCTTTCAGTCAGGTCAGTGATAAATCCATCAACAATTCTGTTTCACAGACAGCACTAAATGAACTCTGCAAACCTGAAACTGCTTGCTTGTGGTAAGCCACCGTGTGAGACAGATTCTGTGCACTGCATGTAGGAAGGGGAGTTATGGAGTGGCACAGGGAAGACAAAAACTGGTGAAAGCAATAGTCAGAGAGTAATTTGGGTCAGAGGGGAGCTCAGGGATGCTGCCACTCCACCCTCCTGCTCCAAGCTGGGTAAACTGCAACACTGGGTCACTTTCTCTTGAAAATCTCCAAAACAGACAGAATAATCTCTCGGGCTAACCCAGTCCACTTCCTCACTGTCCCAAGAAGTGAACGTTTTTTCCCCCCTTACATGCTGGCAGAACTTAATCCTGTTTCAGGTTACACTTGTTGTGCCTCATCCTCCCACCCTGAGCAGAGTCTTGCTTCATGGCACTCAGCAGCTCCTCTAAATTCAGCTACATGTTTTGGCATCTTTGATTAGACAAGTAGTCCAGATTTCTCACAAGAGCTGTGCTTACAGCAAGATGAAGCGGAGGTACAAGTCAACTGAACTTCCAAGAGGCTCTGTTTGATTCTAGCAATAAGGAGCAACTTCAGTTGTTATGGAGTGAGGCAGAAGTCAACAGCTGCTCTTGCTAAAGAGGAAGGCTACTTTTCATTAATTATTTTATGGTACTAGTATTTTAAAGAGTCAGCCCAACTGCTAAATGAAGTGTCAGCTTCTGCAAAAGCAAGTTACAGACAGAAACCCCATAGCACCTTGGATCAAGGGATAAACAATCCACCTTATTAAACCAACAAACCAAGTTTATTTATAGAAGTCTGTACAATTATGATGAACTATGCTAGGACACCAATGAAACAAATCAAACAAGTCTCTCCCTCTCTAACAAGTGGGAGGTGTAGTCACTCACCTTTACATGCACTTAAAGGAAAAAAGGTTACAGCTTTCATACACAGTTCTGTAACTATTTAAGAGTACTTTCTTCATGTATTATTCTCAATATAAGAGGTTTGCATGATAATTTACTGACTGTTGTCTCTCAAACAGTATTTCAGCAGAATCCAGAGACTTTGAGAGGGTAAGTGGCAGTCTTGTAGTTGCAGATAGCTAGGACGTAGTCCATCACTCAGATCTGCATTCTAATTTCACTGCATTTCCTCTCTTTCAGTTATCGCCACCACAAGTCACTTGTGACACTCAGGGTCTTGTCAACATTCCCGCTGTAGTAAAGACTATTCTTCTGTTACCAAATTCACCACGTTTAGGTAACTTTTACACCAAGAACAAGCACGTTAAAAATACTGCCTCTGAGATAAAGTAATCTTTAGACATCATTAGTCACTGTGCCTCAAGAGCCCTGAGGCATTTCTGTGGAAAAAAACAAAAACACACCACTTCCTGAATTGCTTGATTTGGCAATTATTTCTGCAAAGCATTGGAGAATGATAATTTTGAAAACTGGCTGTTACAAAGCAATATTTTTTAAAAAAAAATTATTATTACAAATCTGTAACATCATGGAAGCTGTTGGGAAAACAAACAAACGAAAACCCAAAACCATATCAAATGCATATCTACATGGTGAATTGCGATGCTTCCTATGAAGTTACCATAAATTCACTCTTATAAAGTTAAAAGTACTTATATGTGAGAGCCTACTACAACTCCAAAGAAGCTGCTAAAATAGGCCATCAAATAAAGTAGCCTGGGATTACTAATTTGCAAAATAACCCACGTTGTGTCCTAGAACTGTGGGCTATTGTGTAAATAAGCATTGATGGGCTTCCATTTGTTTATATGGGAGATAAGAGCTGCTTCATAGGTTGATTTTTTTTTTCATACACAATTCGTAGTATTAATCTGCACACGATTACATGATGTTTCTTTAAAGCTACTGTTATAAAAAGGAAGAAAAAGTTAAATTAAGAACTAGATTAAACTTTCATTAAGAATCCAACAAGAAAGCATCAAACACACTGGTTGTTTGTATGATTTCAGAAAACCAGTAATGCTCTGACACAAGAAGAGCATCAGTATTTTCTCTCTTCAAGGTCCCTCAGAATCATTCCTACCCAGTTCAGTGCTGAAGCTATTACATACATACTGCCCTGATTAAGAACAAGCACATGCTTAAATGCTTACCTGAACAAGGGCCTCTAACCTCTTAGACTTCTAATTCTCTCTTAATTTAGTTCTTAGCTCCATATATTCAGTTGTATCTTGTTTGGAAAAGTTCTTTGTTAAACATCACTTATATTTACATTTTGATTTTTTTTTTTAAGCACCTGAGTGATAATCGATGTCACACCTTGTGTCCAGTCAAATATTCCACATAGCCATAGAATTCTTGTGCTAGTGTCATACTCCACTTGTACCAGTTCACATTATGAAAAATGTGCATCTGCTACCTCTCATACATTACCTGCTGACCTTTCTGCTATGTCCTTACTGTGTCCTTCCACTTCAAAGGTGATTTTATGGTTTTTTTTTTTGTTTATAGAAGCCCCATTTAAATGGTTCACAAAGCAAGAAACAAAGTGAGCAGAAGCCCTGGAGCCCACAATGACTTAAAACTATGTCTTGGAGAAGAAATTAAAGCCCAACAAACAAGCACCCCAGGCCATCCCAGCAAAAGCTACTCCACTCAGTTACAGCTGGCAACTCCAGATGTGCTAGAGATGACAAGTCTCACATCGAGAGCTGTGTCCCTCTATCATCACTTAAGTGTTAAGTACAAAAGGGAACATGAAGTTAAACAGCTATACCAGCCAAGCCGTTTTAGTAAGAAGAATCACATTTAATGAGTTTCTTTCTTGCAATTTCAGATGCTCAAGTACAGCTGGTAGAAATTCAAAACAGCCGTAAAGAACTGTGACATACTGATACAAATAGTACTGCAGCTTAAAAATGATAAAAAACACCTGAAAAAAAGTCACACAACCCTCCCAAAAAAATTTACACTTTGAACCTAAGCCAGTTTTTGAAGATTCCCTTCTCCAAAGCTAGGATGAAGGAGGAAGAACAGGAGGAAGAAAGTGCCGATGACCTTCCAGCCACAAAGGTCTTGTGCCAACGTTTATCACCGTGCCTGTGGTGATATGCAAGGGGAGATCACAAAGTGTTGACTCTGTGACCACCCAGAGATTCCTATAAAATCCAGACCTCAGGCTAATACTGAACACAGAGTGGACCAACGAGCTGCATCAACAAAAACCAAAATTGAAACTACAAGAAATGGGAAAACCCCAAATAGCACAGATCCACATTTGTGAAGGGGGCAGGAGGAAAGGGCAAGGGAGGTCTATACAGTAAATAGTTGAATGGTTTATGTTACAGATGACTGGCAGTTTTAAAGAGTCTCTTCCTGGCTCCAGTGCTGCTCCAATCCAGAAGGGAGAACTGAAAAGGGAGGAAGAAAAAGTAGGACATCGTCATGGAGCATGCAGGATCAGAAGCAGCAGAGTGGGCATGCTCAAATAAGCCCCCGCCTCTTTTTGTAGTCCTCCAAATTCAGTGATCGCCGAGGGGCACCATCTTTTGCTGGTGGAGCCTTGGAGGTGATGGCCAGTGCTTTAGATTCTGTTGGAGACAAGAAAAGTGTGAGGACCGAAATACAGAGGACTATAAGCTTTTCACTTGCTGCTTTTGCTGGTGACTTCACCAGAGGTACTGAAATACAACATGCAATTTTGGGGCTGTTTTTTAATTCAGCTTTCTGCTGGTAAGTGTATTTCCATTTTTTTTTTAAAGAAAACTATTCTATAAAACACTGAAATTACGATAAAAAGAGAGCCATCAGGCTCAGTTCTGGGGTCTTAAATAAATCAATTACCCCATGAGAATAGCAAGCACAAAGAGACAGATTACTGAACTCACACTTCCTATTCGCGTCTACAACATATATTTTAACCAATCCCCAGGGTCTCTTGCTAAGAAGAGACTGTACAAAGCAAGATGCCAAAATTGTGTTTTGTCTGAAGAAAACACAACAGCCATACTTAAACTTTCTTTTTCTTTCTTTCCTTTTTTAGCTTGATAGCACCAGCATACTGTGCACCAGTACCTACTAAAGCCTTATCCTCCTGCGGGTCTGACATACCAGGCCACTGGGTCCACACAGACCAAGAAACCTGATTACAGAATCACAGAACAGTAGAAATTGGAAGAGACCTCTGGTGATCACAGAGTCCAACCAGGATCACCTAGGGCAGGCCACATAGGAACACATCCAAGTAGGTTTTGAAAGTCTCCAGAGAAGGAGACTCCACAACCTCTCTGGGCAGCCTGTTTCCGGGTTCTGTCACTTCATAAAGAAGCATCCCCTCATTTGGAGGTGGAACCTCCAGTGCTCTAGATTGTACCCACTGTTCCTTGTCCTATCACTGCTCAGTTCTAATCCTTCCATTAATGCAAGAAAAAAAATAAGCCTTGTGAGTCAAATTGCACTAGCATGCCTCCATAGCTTCCCCACCACTGGAAAACAGCTTGACAGGACTGAGGGGGTGGAAAATGGCCTCAGGTTGTGCCAGGAGGGATTTAGCCTGGATATTAAGAAAAAAATTCTTCACTGAACGGATTTTCTAGCATTGGAACAGGTTGTCCACAGAATTGATGAAGTCACCATCCTTGGAGGTGTTTAAATGATGTGTAGATGTTGAGCTTAAGGAGATAGTTTAGTGACGGAGTTGGAAGTGCTGGCTTAACAGTGGGACTTGATGATCTCAAGGCTTTTTTCCTGACCTAGATGATTATTGTATGACACTAAGTTGTTTTTGCCACACCTTTCGGATGCCCAAAGTCAAGATCACAAAGACAATGATACAGAAGTTTGTGTCTGTAAGTGTACTTTCACTCCCTGCCCAATGTTTTGGTTACCCTAAAATTGTGCTTCAATACCATCTTGGTAAAACAGCAGGTTCAAAATCAAATGAAAAATTACATTATCCACATAGCATGAACAGAGGTTATGGAACAGGACATTAGAGACACCCAAGGCCCACCTGTCCTCAAAGTGATTGGACAAATTAACAAAGTAAATATCAGAGTAGCTATCAAGGCTTACTAAATCCCACACTCTCATCTGTTCCTCAAAGATTATTTAAGTCATAGATACCGTAGACTGGAAGGGTACATTAGAAAAGGGGTAGATATGTCCTCTTCTCCCTAGGCATTTGGGGTGAAGATATGGGGATATCCAGTGGATGTCTCTAGCACACGTTCTTTCCTCAGTTCAAAGATACTTGCCAAGACAACAGAGTCCTTGTTCCCATCTTCACAAGACCACCACAATTTTGAAAGAATTATTCTAGAAGTGAGCT
>VWYK01069239.1:0-15517 GCA_013399775.1 Semnornis frantzii
TCTTCTCCAAACTGAACAACCCTTGACAATTCAGACTGATGGTTAATTACCTTCACTATTGCAAAAGTTATACTGTTCTAGTCTGACATTTTCCTAACTTTCACATACTGTTATGCCTTTGTGTGCTGCACTGAAGAGTGTGGTAGTGTGAGATGTATCACACTAACTAAACGAGGCCTCTTTCCTGCAAGCACTGCAGAAAGCAGGGGTTATAGAAATAAAAGTTGTGATGTTCTGCTCTGAACATTTTACATGAAAATCCTACAACTCATTCAAGAGGCATTTACTACCCAATTCATTCTAAAGCACATGGATTCAGCCAACAGGTTTTGCAACCTATTTAGGAATCACTAGATAAGTATGGCATTAATAGTATATACTATACACAAAATCTTTTGCAGAGCATCAGAAGCTATGATAAAATGAATTTTTGTTCTAAGAAACATGCATTACGTGATTGTACTGCCAAGATCCTACAGATGAAACTCCAGTGATAAGCAAAGCCCAAGATCGTAGAATCACAGAATGATAGAGGTTGGAAGGGACCTCTGGAAATTCCCTAGTCCAATCCCCCTGCCACAGAAGGTTCACCTACAGCAGAATGCACAGGACAGCGTCCAGGTGGGTTTTGAGTGACTCCAGAGACGGAGACTTCACTACCCCTCTGGGCAGCCTGTTCCAGTGTTCTACCACTCTCAAAGTAAAGAAATTCCTCCTCATGTTCAGATGGAACTTCCTATGTTCAAGTTTGGGCCCATTCCATCTTGTCCTGTCACTGAGCATCACTGAAAAAAAATTGGCCCCATTCTCCTGGCATACATTTAAAGCATTGGCAAGATACCCACTCAGTACTCTCTGCTCCAGATGTTACTGTCCTCTCAACAAGAGCATCAGTTGGTTTTACACGCAATTTCAGCCACACAGACACTACATGAGCACATTTCACTCCAACAGCTGTGAAGGGCACTGAGGCTCTCGAAGAGCTTGGAGCGCGTGGCCTATGAAGATCATCTGAGGGAGCTGGGGTTGTTCAGTCTGGAGAAGAGGAGGCTTTTTACGACTACCTGAAGGGAGGTTGAAGTGAGGAGGGGACAGCCTCTTCTCCTTGGTGGCAAGCAACGGGACCAGAGGAAATAATTACAAGCTGTGCCAGTGGAGGTTCAGGCTGAATGCTGGGAAATATTTCTTCAAACAGAGGTTTCTCAAACACTGGAATGCTCTGCCCAGGGCAGTGGTAGCCACCATCTCCGGAAGGGTTTAAGCAGCCTGTGGACCTGACACTTAGGGACATGGTTTAGTAATGGGTCAAGGATTGGACTGGATGATCTTGGAGGTCTCTTCCAACTGGATGTTTTCTGTGATTCTGTGAATGCACACACAAGACTGCATGTCCTGCAGCAGCAAAAACTGAAAAGGAACAATCTATGAGTTAATTTGGTTCTCTATTTTCAACCAATAATACACTGAAACATATTCTGCTGTCTACTGCATCTACACACCTTATCCAGAGCAAATAAAAGACCTGCTCTTTTGTTCTACCACTGATGACAGTGTAAGGATTGCCTTATGGAAATGAAATCTACTCTTTTAGATCAACCAACGAAAATAAAACAAAACACAAAAAGAAGATGATCTTTCAACTAGAGAAGTCTTCTTCTGGTTTTTTTTTAACATTTTCTCTCTCTCAGAATAGGCTTGTATCACTTACCTAGTCTGTTACTGCAATCCCTTCAACTGTTCTACTCAAAAAACTGCCACCCCTGATTGTGCATTTGTATTTCTCCAGGTTCCTTGTCCTCCTCTTATAGCCACTGACCCATCTCAAACACTCAGAACGCTCCTTTACTTTCCCAAGTTAGCATCTTGTTTCACTGAATTTCTCAGGACTTTTCATCCTCAAATTTAAAAGAACAGCACTGACAGGATACATATGCATTTAATACTGTTTTCTGCCTTTTTCCCCACATCAGAACCAGTTTCACTACTTGTTAATCTATTTACTATCACCACTTTGTCTCATTTTAAGTCAGACTGAACATTTCTTGGAGACTCCTCCTTTTTCTTTATTCAGCAGAAGCCTCTAACACATGTAGTTTGTAACATCAGGAATAAAAATTGTTCATTTAGTAGTCATAAAGTTTGAATTCTTCTTTTTATTCCTAGCAGCATGTTCATACCTTCAGGGCGAGCTTTTGGTTTCTTCAGTCCTCCATCTTGCATCAGTTCAAAAGCGAAGGAAACATTATGGACCTGAAGGAGGAAAAGTGTTATGTAGGCATCAAAAACCTCCAGTCAAATTTTATAAATGCTTTATTGTCTCTGCACTTGACACATCTAAGTGCTGAATATTGATTTAAATGTTTAAGCACAGCCAAAAGTACATATCAGAGACGAATACACTAAAGGGCAAATATTCACTTTTCGATTCAAAGGAAGTAATTTAAGATGTCCAAATTTAAAATGTAAAAAACGTGACTAGGTACCACTAGGAACCAAGAAACTCCATTAAGCACTGATCTCAGTCTCTGTGGCAGAAGCCAGAGAGTGCCCAGTGACAACTACAACAGAGTTGCATTTGGATGAGTTCTTACTGCCTGTACCTAAGATCAGAATGTCACATTGCATGGCAAGAGATCAGTTGCCATCCGGGCAGCAGGGAATTTAACAGAAGTCACATAACTAAGCAGAGGTGAGAATATATATATAAGTCTGTAAGAAAGAAGATCATTAAATGGAATTCTTTTCAAACAACCTTAGTCTTTTTCTGCATTATCATCAGCTGCATGTCAGGGAACATCATCACAACTGCAAGGAGCCAGGCTGCATGACCTTATACTAATCCCTTAGTCTCTTGGTGCTCTGGCTTCCTCTACATGAAAGTGGAGATAGAAGTCAAACTAAGTTTCTCTAATGAAGCAAATGCTTCAGAAAATGCTTGATGGCGCTAGTTCCTAGACTTCCTAGTGCAGTGAATTTGTGAAACAAGTTAAGTACAACTGTACAGAAGAAGTTTCCTGAATAAACCACCAGGGATTGCACAAGAACATAAAGCCAGAGGAAAGAAAATTAACAAAAAGGAAAAATGCAAGAAAGTGGATGTCTGGTAATCTCTCCTTTGAGAAGCAAACCTTATGGTGTAAAGAGATCTGCACAGCATCTTTCTCATCCGCACTTACTAAAATTTAAGCAAGGTAATTTGCATTGTAAAATCTGTGCACTTTTGTTACTGCTATGTATCTCCAGAATTGTCATTTGCAAAAGGAAGAGATTTAATTAAAGCTACTCAATGAGAAAATCAGACATACAAAGCTCCCCTATTGGCACTTATTGCACAGGACTTTATTAATCTCTATTTACCCGATAGAGATCCTCCTCATTCATTGTGACAAAACCAATCACTTCAAAAACAAAAATATTTTTTCCTTTCCCAAAATATCCAGAGTCTATCTCTCTTTCTTTGATCTACAAATCCCCTTTCCTCAAGACAGAGACTCCATACAAAAACTACCACATTAGTTCAGGAATATTGGATGATACTAATGAATTTATACCATTAATAACAAAATCATAAGTGAACAGATATTGGCTGCAACTCAGCATTCTGCATTTCTAGAAGAGTGAAAATTCAAGATATTGCCATAAAAAAGCATGAGAAAGCTATAAAGGATATCTTGTATAAGGCATAACAGATAATCATTTTCCCACTATGCTGTCAACTTCCTGTGCAGTATGTAACATTCAGAAGGAACTAATTCCTAACCTATTCATAAACTCAGCGCTGAAAGAAGCTTCATTTCCTGCCTTCGGAGACCCCCTTTAAGTATCCAAACAGCAACTAGTCAGCTCCTGAGGAATCATAGAATGGTTTAACTTGGAAGAGATCTCAAAGCTCATCTAGTTCCACTCCCTTGCCATAGGTAGGGACATCTCCCACTAGAACGGGTCGCTCAAGGCCTCATCGCTCAACCTAGCCTTGAACCCCTCCAGGGAGGGAGCATCCACAACCTCCCTGGGAAACCTGTGCCAGTGTTTCACCACCCTCACTGTAAAGAATTTCTTTCTTCCTGACATCTAGTTTAAATCTCCCCTCTGCCAGTTTAAACTCATCACTCCTCGTCCTGTCATTACAAGACCTTGTAAATAGTCTCTCCCCAGTCTTCCTGTAAGTCCTCTACAGGCTACTACAAGATCTCCTCAAAGCCTTCTCTTCTCCAGGCTGAACAGCCCCAACTCTTGTAGCCTGTCCTTGTAGCAGAGGTGTTCCAGCCCTCTGATGATATTTGCGGCCCTCCTCTAGACCCGCTCCAACAATTCAATGTCCTTCTTGTGTTGGGAGCTGCAGAACTGTAAGCCATCACATCCTGTACAAGCTGTAGAACCAGCAGACTCAGCACATCAGCCTGGGTCAGTAACGGTGTTTGTCTGGTGTAGCTCATTCAATGCTGCTATGATCCACCCAATCAAAGCTTGGTTATCCTAATGAGGATGAAGTCCTGTTCCTCAGTCAGGATTTACATTTGCTGAGGGGTGCTTGACAGCAGCGATCTGCATAGAAGTCCTGATGAAAACCCCACTATTTTAAGTAGTCCTCACTTCACAAAGCATTTCATCTTTTAACTTTCGACAGGGTTCCACCTAGACTTATCTATCTCCTGCTCCAGCTCAGCCAGCACAATACTTGCATCCTCTCTACTGCAGAATCTGGCAGAACTAAAAGCAGGGGCATTACTCCAGCACAAATGGGCTCAGAGTATTCTGATACCAGGCACCGAATATACACAGGACTGTGTGCACATCCAGGAACAACCACAGAAAGAGGCAAATTTGCGCTTGTGACAAGGAAATATGGTCCTCTCATTACTAACACTGGGAAGGACAGAGGACAATGGAACAAGCATGGGACTTAGATGCTTACTTCATTTCCTTCTATCTCTAATACTTTGATTTTAAGTAAGACAATAGAAGACTGCAAAGACTCTACTCTTCTTCCTCTGCAAATCTCATTTTGTCTGAGACACTGCTAGGCAGCAAGTTATTCACTCCTTACCAAACAGAAGCAAACAGTCAAAGAACATAAGCTAGCACATTTTTTGAAAAGCTAAAGTCAGCAACACTGGCAATGATTCTGCCAGCAACTGGACACGGAACTAGATGTCTGTGTTCACAAACTGACTTCAGACAGGCAATTTTTTTTTGCATGCTCTTCCCCAGCAGGATCAGGGCATTCATTTGCTTTTACATCAGCTGTAGTCTCTAACTACATATCAACCAAAGCCTGTGGCCCAGGTACCACCTCGTCTGTTCATTTATTTATCAAGCAATTCTATTTATTTGCTCTGTATGTAGGAACATTAAATAAAGTACAGGTGAAGAACCATTGGGTACTAGGCAACTGATACTAATGAGATGAGGGATGAGTTTTTAGAAATTACATTCTGTGACCTTGGGAAGAAGTTCTATTTCCATGTCATTCCCGGTGTACAGGATGCAGCTAAAGCAGAGTTTCTCACCTTTTCTCTTTCTTGCATATTTACAAAGCACATACCAGACAAAGACAGGCATCAGTTCTGCTGCCTAGTACTATAAAGCATCCCTGTGCATAAAAACACTTCAAGCAGTGCCACAATGTAATAAATCACTTTGATTATGCAAAGTACTATACAGTACAAAACACTTATTACTGATTTACTAATTCCAAATATTGGTGAACTTTAATCATAGAATTATAGAATCATAGAATCAACCAGGTTGGAAGAGACCTCCAAGATCATCCAGTCCAACCTATCACCCAGCCCTGTCCAATCCACTAGACCATGGCACTAAGTGCCTCATCCAGTCTTTTCTTGAACACCTCCAGGGACAGTGACTCTACCACCTCCCTGGGCAGCCCATTCCAATGGCAAATCACTCTCTCTGTGAAGTCTCATTTGATGCTGGTAACTGAATATCTGTCTTCCTTAACTATGGCAAATTTACCCATTAATTTCACAAGCAACTTCCAGTCACATTCACCATCAGGTGCCACAGCCGGTGCACCTTTGCTAAAGCTCCTGAAGAGGAGAACAGGCCAGGTTCTGATTTACTGGGCACAAAGACAAAGGACACAATGATTGGAAAATGTGCAATAGTGAAGCAAAAAGAATATAGAGATTCTACCCACCTTCTGCTCAAAACTTTCAGGTGTTAAGTAGAAGTTGTGAAGTGGAACAAAATAGTCTTCAAGGAGACCCATGAGCAAAACCAAGTAAACACCATCTGCAAACTAAACAGAAATACTGATGACATGCCTGGCTGAAAGCATCTGTTTTCAAGTAAGCATTCATAAACAAGCAGAACAAAGAATGTGTGGCCCCAATGATGTACTCTGACTTCTACCACTGCTGTTGGCTGGTACAGAAGGGTAAGATGGTTCAGGAGTCAAAGACGGCTGCTTTCAGGTATAGCAAGGAACTGACTGCAGTGTTAATAAGCATTTAAGAGTTTCCTTCATCTGTTCCTTGGATTCACCTATACCATTGCAATCGTCAGTAAACCAGTCTTCTCTTCAGAGCCTGTTGATGTAACTGTTTTCTTACTGGTTCTCAAACAAAAGAAGAAAACCAGAGGATACAAAGCTTCTCTCTACATCTGGCAGCATTGTTTCCCCTACTCTCATTTTGTGTGCAGAACAAGGAAGTCCATCAGTTATTGGTGTAGCACTAACCCATGCAAGATCATCAGCCAAAGACTAAATTGCTTACAGGCAGTAAATAGCTTTAAGCAGAAGACATTAGAACCAATTAATTTAGGAGTTATTTATAATTTGTACTCTGTAGCTTTGCAGAGTATTTGGTCTGAACAGGTAATGGCTGAAAAAAAACATATTTCTCTCCAGCCAGTTATCTATTTACCGTGCTCCAGAATACTTTGGGGTGAGGTTAGAATATGACTCTTTGTTCTTGCTTTTTCTCATGTTCATTTTCATTTGCTTGAAGAATCTTATCAACTTTGCCATGGTCTAGAGGCTGAAGTAGTTCTCCTAAGAGGACAGGTTGTAAGAGTTTGGGCTCTTCAAACTGGAGAAGAGAAAGCTTCGAGGAGACCTTATAGTAGCCTTCCAGTATCTGAAGGAGCCTGCAGGAGGGCTGGGGTGGGACTATTCACAAGGTCTTGTAATGACAGGACTAGGGGCAATGGCTTTAAACTGGCAGAGGGGAGATTTAGACTAGATGTTAGGAAGAAGTTATTTACAGCGAGGGTGGTGAGACACCGGAACAGGTTTCCCAGGGAGGTTGTGGCTGCTCCCTCCCTGGAGGGGTTCAAGGCCAGGTTGGATGAGGCCTTGAGTGACCTGTTCTAGTGGGAGATGTCCCTGCCTATGGCAGGGAGTTGGAACTAGATGATATTTGAGGTCCCTTCCAACCTAAACCATTATATGATTCTGTGATTTATCGAAACTCTTCCAATACGAAAAAAACAAACAAACAAGCCAACAAACAAAAGACCCAACAAGACCCAACACATCAAACCAAAAACTTTCTGGGCAATATGCTTGCACATTACATATTCCCAGTTCTACAGTGGCAGTATCTGGTCATTTCAACCAACATTCCCTTTTAAGTGTGGGTGTTGGACATTCAAATCTCTGCCCTTAGTCAGAACTTGAAATTAACTCACCCTTGTCACAGGTGGGAAGCTTAATTTCACAAATCAATTACGGTTTTTCCAAGTCAATACAGATTGTTTATAGTTTCAGTAAATACAAAATAATACCCTAAATACTTTCAGCAATACTGTTCAGTATTCCTCACAGATAGGACGCCTGGCTAAGGGGGGTAATGTATTTCTAACAGACTTCTCACTTGTGATCCTCATATGGCATATGTGACAATCTCTAACCTTTTCAAAAGCAAATTGTTGGGTACTTCCAAGGCATTAAGCAACAATTCCTTGCAACAGATCAGATTTTGCCACCCATTTATTTCAGTAAATCTATAAAATAGCAGTAAATGACTGGTATTAAACTAATATCAGCCTGGGTTCAAACCAATTATCCACATTCCTGATTTAATTCTCAAGATGTTGTGCTTATTTTATATCAGAATCAATAAGATGACCAGCTCTCCATGGTTCAGCAAACTCTGGAAAGACTGTCTGCTTCTGCTTAGCCAAGCCCATTCCTGAAAAATGCTTCATTTTATATTTAATGTGAGAATTACCCCAGTGACACTGAAATTCACAATACTCTACACAGCTGCGTGCTGGAGACAAAGAACTCCTTAGAGCAGTGGTGATTGACACTGACCTCCACTAGCTTTAAACAAACCAGGATGCTACTGGCAGTCAAGCCACTGCAGTAAAGGAGTTCCAGGCTGTTAATCCACACTGCTGAGAAGCAAGCATATGCATGTGTTCATGAGACAGAAAGGTAACAAGGAGGATATAAAGGCCTTTGCTGCACATCCAATCCCACCCCGATGTGATCAAATCTCACACTGATATCTCTACAATGAACTGCATGCTGCAGTCCACACTCCTCCCACAGGCACCCAGCTATGAAGAGCTTACACCAGTTCATCATGAATCACCATAGCTAGAAAAAACACAACCCACCATCCACCTATAACTGCACTGGCTGCTTTGCAACACTCCCTTTGATCCAGGAGGCAAGCTGGCCTGAAAGCCATCTACAGTCATTAATAGGACCCAAGAATTTCACCTTATAACACGAATCAACAGCAACATGAAGTACGTGTAAACATGAGGAAAAGAAGCATCAGCGATCGTCATTGTTACTTAAAAGACAGAGGTCTGACCCCATAAATTAATATGCCCAAAGATAAACAGTTCCATAACAAGGTTTTACAAAGCGAGGGCCTGGATTTGTAAATCACAGTCAAATACTACATACAAAAAGACAAAAGTCTCCTACCTGGGTTTCTAATTCAGTTACTTCCAAATTCAGTTTATTCAAGTGTTTGTTGACAAAGGTGATCAGAGACTATAAAGGAAAACAGCAGAATCAGCAACGTTAGACATGACAGCCAGTGCCTATGTGAAAGGGTTAACATCGTGTTGAGACTTTTTAACGAACCTGTATGTGTGCTATTTGCTTTTGTGAAAACAAGCTCATAAAACTGAAAGCAACTTAGCCACAGCCATATCGTTGCACCATATGCCAGAAGTCAGCAGATGGTGCTGTTACATGCAGCTTCCTAGCACATAAAGCCTGCTTCGTGCCATGGGGAAAAGCTGGGATGGGTGACGTTGGTTCTTTTGTAGATTTCTTTGTGAAGCCGAAGCAAGCAGTAAGTGCATTGACTGTCCACGCTAATCTCTTCAGGTTCCTACAGAAGATGCACTGCCTGGCAGCAATGCATCAACGGCACTGTGCTGAGACTCAGCATTGCCCTGCACACACCTCTGCTCCTGGGTGATGTGTGCAATTAGCGAATTACAGCCAGGATATAGCCCAAGTCTGGCAGTTCTGTCTCCCCACGAAACAGACACATAAGCTCCTGTTGGTATGAGCTAGATACATGCTAATATGTCAAAGCATAGAGATCTGCCAACCTGCTGATGACACTTTCAAAAGGGACATGAGGTTAACACTTTGATTGCATGGACAGAGTTATCTTAATGGTCTCTCAACTTTAAAAACACTCTTCTAGAATATGCTTCAGAATGGCAAGAAAAAGTCTTTCAAAGCACTATTTAAAATGCATACATTCTCTGTTTCACACAAAGAGAAGGGGCAAATCACAGCATTCATTTTCACGTACCACTGTCTGAATAACAGCCACAGTGGAACTAGCTGATGGAACAGTGTGGAGTCTCTTCCTGTGCTCTCTAAAACTAAATAGCTGGCAGAGATCAACAGCTGCTTTACCCCTCCACTCTGCCTAGCACAAAGAGCAGTGGTAAGAATATGCTTGTATGTATGCTATGCAACAATGCATAGCCTTGGAGAGACCAGAGGACCGTACGAATTAGTGTTAAGTAGAGCTCTGTGACAAAAGCAACTCTTCTCTAAGAGCTTTATATAAATATGAGCCAGCAGTGTGCTCGGGTGGACAAGAAGGCCAACGGCATCCTAGTTTGGATCAGAAATCATACAAATAGCTTGAGTAAGAAAGTGATTCTGTCCCTCTGCTCAGCCCTGGTGAGCCTGTAACTTGAGTACTTTGCTCAGTTTGTGGCCCCTCAGTACAAAGAAAGACACTGAGGTGCTGGAGCAGGTGCAGAGAAGGGCAGCAAAGCTGGTGAAGTATCTGGAGAAAAAGTCTTGTGAGGAGCAGCTGAGGGAACTGGGGTTGTTTAGTATAGGGAAAAGGAGGCTGAGAGGAGACCTCGTTGCTCTCTACAACTCCCTCAAAGGATGTTAGAGCCAGGTGGGTATTGGTCTCTTCTCTGTAATACCAAGTGACAGAACAAGAGAAAGTGGCCTCATGTTGCACCAAAGAAGATTTAATTTGCATACTACAAAAAACTTCTTTTCTGAAAGAGTGGTCAGGCATTGGAACAGGATGTCCAGGGAGGCTGTAGAGTCACTACCCCTAGAGATTTTCAAAAATTGTGTAGACATGGCACATTTAGTGAGCATGGCGGTGCTGGGTGGATGGTTGGATTTGAAGATTTTAAAGGTCTCCTGCACAAGAAACAACTCTATGATATTTAGCAAACCTGTTCATGGGCGAATCACATTTCAGGGACTGTGGAAAATATCTTCCAGTGGTGGGAAACCATTTTTAGTACATGAACGAGCTGGAAACCAAACAGCAAGTGTCTCTTGGGCAGAATGA
Source organism: Semnornis frantzii (assembly GCA_013399775.1). Lineage (NCBI taxonomy): Eukaryota > Metazoa > Chordata > Aves > Piciformes > Ramphastidae > Semnornis > Semnornis frantzii. Next base: position 10,782 of record VWYK01069239.1, read on the forward strand.
GGCTGAAAACACGCATCACTCTGACTGCCAGAGCCTGGCAAAGGGGTCACTACCACCAGCTGCTCAAATACTTGCAGAGTAGTTTTTTATAACCTGCATCATTTTGATTGCCTCTAGCAGTGCTACCTAGAAAAGCATTGGCCAATAAACCAGAGTAATGAGACAAGCCTGACTGAAGATAATGAATCCAGGCATCATCCAGTTTTGAGACAAGTGATCTTTGGGGGATAAACACCATTTATTTCAGAATCCTCTTCTGCTGGATTCCAGATCTTTTCGGATATCTCTGAAGTATAAGGAATAAAAGTAACACAGAAAATAAAACCTTTTTACCTTTTTGACTATGCTGAGTTTGTCCGGAGCATGATCAAAAAGTGTGTCAAAGGCATCGCGCTCTGGTTTTAGGGGGAAAAAATAAAATCAAATCAATCAAATCAATATGCCTCCAACAGTTAAGTATGGGCAGCAGGTTATGCTTCCAAAGTTTAAAGGTTTTTCTCAGAAAGCCACACAACAGAGACTCAAGGTAAAAGTTAACATCTTAATTTGCTGTCTGTCTAAATGCCAGAGTAAACTGCCCTGGGAAATTGAGAGGTTTCTTTCATCAATTTCCTTTTTTATGCCACACATAAGAGGTACACAAAATATGCAGGTGAAAGAAAAATGGCAATGAAACACAAATTTAGAGTATGCCCCAATCCCAACATAAACAATGAGCTGGTTTTAGTACACTGCAGCAACAGTGACAGCTATGGCTGAACCTGCCTTTCAGCATCAAAACCATGTACACGTTTGATTATTGCAACATGCCTGACAGTACCCCTGACTTCAGTAAAGCTTACAACTGAACAAGTAATCCAATTCAGCAGTATATGAACAGCAAAGCTTACACACAGTACAAAGATTTCAGTTATGTTTAGACCTTCAAAGCATTGCATAACAATATCTAATCCAATCTAAAATCTACTAAATTGACTACATCACTGCAATATTCCACATTGTGGCAGATTGGGCCTGAGTGAAACTTTCAAAACATTGAGTTTTTTGGGTGAAGACTGTCACCATCGGGTGAAACAAGAAAACATTAGAAATCTAACCAATTGCAGCTGCATTAAAAGAAAAAAAAAAAAAAAGAAAAAAATAAAAAAAAGCTGGAATTTGACAGTTTTTCCAGGTTCAAATTCTTTTTATTTACAGAACCTATTTTTATAGTTAAAAATGCAAACATACTTATTACACACATTTATTTGGTATCTAATGCTATTTAGCCCCTTCCTCTCCAAGTGTCACTTATTACTAATATAGACACTCTGCAAAATGGGAAATGCTTGTGTTCACATATTTTAACTGGGGATTAGAGAATGACTTGTTCTTCATCATACACAGCCCTTTGCAGGATGCCACATCTCTTTGGTGAGAAGTTGTGCTGGTTTGAGGCTAACTGGAATATTCTAATGACAGAAAAAAAAATAGATGATAGGCTGTGAAAAGAAAACAATGATGATGTCTACTTCACTCTTAGNGGCTGTATCATCCATTGGTTTGCAAAAAGAGACAAAAAGCCAAACTGTAAACAATTTGTCCCTCTTGTTTCAGAATGTTTGCTCCCTTCACTTTTCCTTTGCTCTGCTCTAATATCCTCCACTAACAGATAGCAAAGTAAGCTTTGCTGATTATTTTCTGTCAGCGAGAGAGCAGGAGAGCAAGAGAGAGAGAGAGGTGTTGTGCCCCTTCTGGGCTTCTTTTCTTTGTCCAGGAGGGAGTTTGGATTTCTGTATTATTTCTAAATTGTATATAATTGTACATACATGTAAATATACTGTGTATATATACTTGTAAATTTAGCTTTGCTGTAAATATAGCTTTATCCAAGCCATCTGAGCTGATCTGGCATATTTTAGTTGGGGGGCAGGCAGGAAAAGTTCCTTATCCCACTACAGAAGTGACTTCATGTCACTAACAAAACTAAATGCAGAAAGTCTCTCCACTATGACAAATAAAAATAATTGCTTTTGTTTAGAAGACCAGATCTATAATTGGTAAGGTCTAAAATCTAGCCAATGTCTAAGAGAGAAAATACTCCATGCAAAAGAATTAGGGAGGGTTGACTGGTCACAGAAAGTGGGCAGATAGGCAGAGCTTTCTTAGGTCTTGCATCATAGACATTTACTTCAGTAATTTTCATGTGTTCATTCATACATAAATTGAAGGATCACATTACGAAGAAGGTGGAATTCTTATTGTGAAGGGTTATGATGATTTTTATTTAAAAGCCACTAAAACCAGCACTAGGAAATACTTCCCTGTATTGTCTTTTTGCTGTTCATTATATGGAAATGAAAACAAATCAGCAGAGACCAGTCTAAAGAGGAGAAGCTGCATACTGGAAGATCTGGTTCCACTCATGCTCCACAACTCTGTGGAGCAACAGAACCTGTCCCTGTAATACATTCCACTCTCACGGAATTACTAAATCCATTATTTTCATCTGCTGATGGCAAACAAACAAGATTTCTTTGCCTGACATAAAACTACATTTCAGAGACAACCTTTTTACTTACCAAATCTTCCCATCATCATCCTGCAAGTCAGAGGATTAAAAAATACTGGATTAGTTCATGAATAATGGCTTTGAAAAGACAAGACCCTGGGTTTAGCCAGCCTTTTCCCACAAGATGCTAAGGGCTAACCACTTCCACTAAGTCAGGAGTTTGAGCATGTCATAGCTGAGACCCAACGTGATGCAGAATGTCCCCAGCAGACCACCAGTAATGTCAGGGAGTTATATTTGAAATAAATGGATATGTGTAATTATGTTTTACACAAAATTCTGATTTTTTATGAATAACTACTTTTACAATGAAGGGTGAATGAACAAATGTACCTCTGTGTACAGTTTCCATGCACACAGTCACAGAATCACAGAATGGCCTAGGTTGGAAGGGACCTCCAAAGCTCATCTAGTCCAACCCCCTCTGCAGTCATCAGGGGCATACTCAACTAGATCAGGTTGCCCAGAGCCCTGTTGAGCCTCACCTTGAGTATCTCCAGGGATGGGGCCCCAACCACCTCCCTGGGCAACCTGTTCCAGTGTTCCACTACCCTTATGGTAAAGAACTTTTTTGTAATATCCAATCTAAATCTACTCTTCTCTAGTTTGAAACCACTGCCCCTCATCCTATCACTACAGGCCTTTGTAAACAGTCTCTCTCCAGCCTTCTTATAGTTCCTCTTAAGGTACTGGAAGGCTGCTATTAGGTCTCCTCAGAGCCTTCTCTTCTCCAGGCTGAAAAACCTCAGCTCCCTCAGCCTGTCTTTGTAGCAGATGTGCTTCAACCTCATGATCGTGGCCCTCCTCTGTTTCCACTCCATCAGCTCCATGTCCTTCCTATATTGAGGGCTCCAGAGCTGGATGTAGTGCTCCAGCTGATGTCTCACCAGAGCAAAGTGGCAGAATCACCTCTCTGGATCTGCTGGAAATGCATCTTTTAATGTGGCCCAGGATGGAACTGTTTTTCTGTGCTGCAAGCTCACACTGTCTGCTCATGTCCAGCTTCTCGTCCATCATCACCCCCAAGTCCTTTTCCCCAGGGCTACTTGCTACAGCACCACTCAGCTCAGAGTCATCTGCAGACTTGCTGATGGTGCCCTCCATCCCACTGTCTATAGCACTGACAAAAATATCAAATTGTACAGGTCCCAGTATGGTCATCAGATGCTACACCACAAAGCTCAGGAGGAGCAAGGATATCTATCTTACTTTCATCTGTTTGCTCTCAAGAAAGAAAACACACATCATATCTGGATATGATGGATATAAAATGATGCCACGTACACAGCTAGTGACAGTACCAGATGTACACAGACATTTATCAGCTGAGAATCAGGCTCTGATTTGCACACAGGAATCTGAAAGTATTCAGTGAATGGTGAATTCTGCTGATCACTGCATTTTCTGTGGCTACACAAACAGTAAATCTCTTAATACTCTGTACTATTAAATAACTTAATAAAATATATGTATAAACACACATGAAAATCTGGAATCATCATTCTTGCTAACAAATGTTTAAACTCCACTCCACAGATTACATCTTACAAACCACATCTGAAGGGGAGGACAAACTAACTATATGGTTTGAGAGCATAGGAGTGAGGGGAGGAATTTTGGCCCACAAACCTCAGGCAAAGCTCTCATCCTACAAAACCCACTATGAGATCTTTAATGTCCACACAGAGATGCTGTGAACTCATTTGTGAGCATTTCCATCTGAAAGCTCACCCCCCACTGAGCTAGCCACATGGTACTTCATTTATCTTCAAAGTTGTGAAAAGCTGAGCCAACTTTATAGGGAGTCAATACACTGACGAACTGGAGGAGGGCTCATGTAAGCCCCTCTTAAAAAAAAATTCAGCTTTTATTTGCAGCCAAAGTGCATGTCTAGCCTTCTCATTATAAAATGGATTGTAAACACATAAAGCAACGTGATCTCTTACAAAACCCAGGGAGGAAAGAGGTTTGTTTATTTGTTTATTTTTGCTGAGCTCCACTCCTGAGGTACTATTAAAAACAAGTGATAATCTCTCCTTAGAACTTTAACAAGGAAGTGTATTTTAAAGAAGCACATTTTGTCAAACCAGTTCTTAACCCCAACATACCTACACTGTCCCTTCACTTGAGAGGTAGCACCACTAGGTAGAAATTAGTTTCCCCTCCAGAAAGAAAGGGGGGGGGG
>VWYK01069249.1:0-17855 GCA_013399775.1 Semnornis frantzii
TAGGAAACTCTTTGATTTTTCTCCAGTACTAGTGAGTTTGGTTTTCATTAACCTGATGCCAAAAAATTATCAGGCTTGCAGGACTCTCTTCTATCAAAGAAAAACTGCATTACCAGGGAGTTTTGCGACAGCTTGATTTAATGTGCATTGCTTTAAGCATATAATATTACCTTGACCATTTTTTTTCCTCCAAAGAATATCTACACAGAAGAACTCCTTCAGTGTTCTCCAACCAGATTGGTATTTTTTGAAATATATTAATTATGCCTTGGCAACTTCAAATTAAAACCAGTTTGAGTTCTGTTAAAACAAAGCCAACATAAAGTGGGAAAGAACAAGTTCTTGAGCAAACCAGGAAATGCAAAGCAGCTTCAACTCTGTCTGAATTCAGTTTTTTAAGCTGAAGAATGCTTTTAAAAGGGGCTCATAGTCTCAGAAATGTTTTCAAGGGTGAAACTTGTGATGCCTTGGAGAAGTTCACTCAACATAACTGATTTGAAGATTGCAGTGTGTGCTTCACCCCTTTTTGCTACAGGCATGTTTGCATATGCCTCTCAACCCCAAGTAGCTGATGAGTTAGTAAACCCTCTTGTATACAGCTGAGTTCATCATTTGCTGACACTGTTCTAGTATCAAAGCCTGAAAGCTTTGTCAGGCTGCTGCTGCATTCAGTTCTGCAAAACAGTCCAGATGAGCCTTCAGGACTTTTTAGTGAGGGGGGAAAAAGACTATTTTTGAGACATTGACCCATTCATTATCACTTATCATGTGTATCATTAATTAAAATTGCAGAATTACTTAAAGCCCATAGAAAATGTATTTCATTACACTGATAATTCTCACTTAAGACTTTATAAAGTGTGGGATAACACAGTTCCTTTAATAGACATAGACTAAAGGTTTATAGTATTCAAATATTAGGCAAGAGATACACTTACCTTTAGAATTTGGCCACTAAGATGTCACTGTTCTCCTGGGGAAAAAATAAAAATAAGATCATTTTTCAAATAGGGAAGAAATGTATCTGGCTTCAGCTTTTCTAGCTACACATTTTAACTCAAATCTCTGCAGGTTGGAAGCCATGGGAAGCTCCCTAAATCTGGCCCTAAATTTATTTATCATCTTTTTTTGTTTTGTTTTGTTTTCCCCTCAACAGGAATCAATCCAACTACAGCTTTCAAGTTTTCCTAGCTTACAAGAAGAAGATAAATCTAGTAAAGATGACTCCGAGAAAGAAAAGGAGAAGGATAAAAACAAAGAAAAAGATAAAAGCAGTGAAAAAAACAAGATCAGAATGTTATCAAAAGGTGAATTTCAGAATATTTAAATGGCTATAATCACTGTTAAAAAGGACTGTATGTTTTTGGTTTGTTTTTTTTCCTAGCCATGCATTTCTTTATTTGGGTGTAAACACCCAATAGCAGTGTTTTCACACACTGGGAAAATTCAGGACCTGAGTGTTTTTTGCTTCAAAAGTGAAGCAGCTTTCCAAACAGAGGCCATTGATTAAAGCAGAATCATTCCTCTGCATACTGAACTGTGTTGGTATAAACACATATGTATGTAAATATATGTGTGATTATAGAATACACTTCAGACTCTAATGTACTTGCTTTCTCTACTAATGATAATATATTGGCATGTCACTTGTGCAATGTAGGCAGCAGAGGGTAATGCCCTCCCTAGCTGCATCTCTCTCATGGAGAATTTCACTGAAGTGCTGTAAGGGAACCCATGCATGACCTTTAACCTGCATTGCAATCTATTATCATTGCCTCCTAAGGCTTCTAAATTCTAAATCTACCCAAATTTGATATTTTTTTTCAAAGAAACAGCTTTGTTTTAACATGGTGTAAAGTTACAGTTGAGAGCTCTCAAAAATAGTCATCGCTTACCTGGGCGCGGATCCGCAGCTGGTGTGAATTGTCAGTTGGCTTCAATGGAGCTCTCACAGTTCACGCCAGCTTGAGGATCTGTGTGCACTTTTGAGTCAGGAGAGAGAGAGAGAGAGAGACAGATGCTGAAAAATGAATTCTGCCTGCTGTCACGCATCCCTATTACCCACCCACTCTCAGGCATCATTCTGTTAATGCAAATAGAATTCCCATTGGCACCATGCCTCAGTTGCCATGTGCGCAGCATTTATCGAGCGAGACAGAGAGACGTTGATGAATAAAAGTTGGGGTTTGGTTTTGGGTTGTGGATTTTGGAGTTTTATTTATTTATTTTTAAAATGTTATTATTTAGTAGTTCTAAGGAAGGCTCTTGAGTGACATTGAAAGTTTCCCCTGTTTTTCAAATGACCAAAAAGTTTCTGCTGGTATCTAGTTTTGGTGCTACATTCTCAGCACAGGAACTGTTAGCATCCACCCAGTGCTGCTGAGCATAGGTCTGCCTTGGCTGACCTCCAAATGAACGTTTTCTTTCTGAACATGTGCTTTCAGATTGTAACTGGAAAATGGGTTTTGATTCATAGCATGGCTTCATTGCAACAGTAGAAATGAAATAAGTGTTTGGGGGGGGGTGTGTGTTTGCTTTTATTTTACAGATTGCAGTCAAGAATATACAGACTCAACAGGCATAGATTTGCATGAGTTTCTCATTAACACGCTGAAGAATAACCCCAGGTATGTATTTTCTGCATTGTAGCTGGTGGTCTTTGAGTTCCTGTTAATGTACACTGTGGTTTTTTTTACTTCTGGAGATGGGTATGAGGGAAAATGTAAATGAGGTAGGCTGCTAATTGAGCAAAAAGCTATAAAAACTCATCAACTTCTACTCTCTTGTCCAGTCAGCCATATTGTTTAATTTCACTTTTAACCATGTCTGGTCTTTTCCTTACCTTGTTGTATATAGCTCTCTGTGATATTAGCAGTAATGTATTACAGCTGTTACAGGTAGAGATCTCTCTAGGATTATAAAGTAGCTTCCTTTTGGCAATGCTGTATGCAATTAAAACCCTATGCACGGTGGCAAATTCTGCTCTTGGTGTTCCTGCAGCTTTCATTTGAAGCAGTGAGTTCATCTCATCATTAAATTAGCCTCTAAATGTGCAAGGAATGACCAGGTTTATACACTGATTCTCAGTGTTTGTTGTTTCAATTGAATCCATTGAATAGGCACCATGTAATTCAGCAGGTATAGGTGAACTGGGAATAATTGGGCACCTAACTGCTTCTACACCCTCTGGTATAGGTGACAAAATGTCCTTGCATTGTTTTATCTGCTTGAAATGAGAAGGTTCAAAAAAACTAAGGAGTGATGGACTCTGCCAAGCTCAGGAAAAACCCATGAAAATATGGAAATATGATGGGGAAATTTTTGAATGTTTTCAACAGGAGAGTTGAGGAGGGGAAAAGAACATCTGAGACCTTCCAGTCGAAAACAAAGCATTTTGACTGAGTGGTGCTGTGGCATTGCCTCCTGGGAGCTGTAGTTCAAAGGTGTTGTTCTCCATCACGCTCTCTAACTAGATTAGATGTGCCCAGTCTTCTTGCCAGCAGATCAGTGCCTTGTGGAAGATATGTCTCAGACAAAATGTTGTGGGTAGCAGCTCTGTTGTGAGCTAGCTGCAAGTCTCATTTTCCATTAAAAACAGGAGTGAAAAAGGACCAAAGCTACCCATAGCAGCCAGACTCTTCCTATGCAATGCATTGATCACAGCCTGGTGTGGCTTGAAGCGCTCTCAGACTATAGCTGAGCTCAAGAAAGAGCTAAATCTGTCACACATGTCAGTGGAGGTGCAGCAAAGCAGGCTGGAGCCTCCTTTAGATGTGGCAGGGCAGAGCACGTTTCATTTTTAATCAAGCTGGCTGACGGCGCTTGCAAAATTGCCTTCCAAACATTGATAGATGCAGTTCTTAATCTAAAATGTCTCTTGGTAGTTGATGCTACAGACCTTTCACGTTTCTTTTTGACAGGGATAGAATGATACTCTTGAAAATGGAACAGGAAATTATTGATTTTATTAGTGACAACAAGTAAGTCCAACTTCATTCTTGGCTATTAAGTCACGCGCGTGCGGCGCGAGGCGAACTGTTTGAGGGGTACGCTCCTGAGCCCTGGTGCTGGTGTGCTGCAAAAGCAAACTTTTATTTCCTGACATGTGGTTGTACTGCTTAAAATACAGTAGGTATGGGGAAAAAAAGAATAAAAGAGGGAAAAAAAAAAAAAGCTTTTTGCTTTTTATTGTTTCATAATTGCACTTGATTCACTCGTTTCAGTCCAAAAATACCATGAGGGATTTCAGTGCACAAGACGATCAAGTGCACTACCCCAAGAGTTTCCCTGTGTGCTATGCTCCAGCTAATGTGCTGGAGAATAAAGCCTAACTTGGGTGGAGGGATTCTTGCTGCTACCTGTTCTTTAGAATGAAATGTTTCTGTAGCTTTAAACAAACAAACAACACCCCTCCAAAAAAAGAAAAGAATAAAAGGCAAACCAAAACACAAACAAAAACCCAGAGAATCAGAATAGCTGCAGAGGAAGAAAATGTGCTGACAGGAAATAAGCATTTTGTCAGTAAGAGAGGAAAATAGGAGTATTTGCCAAACTGGATCTTTCCAGCATCACCCTGCCTCTGACCTGCAGGAGAAAGGCAGAAAGCTGCTGCCAGTATGGTAGTAAATCTGCAGGACTGACTGTGCAGCTAGCGTGAGTGTGTGCATGGGGTCTGGGGACAAATTCTTCCCAACATAGAGAATACCCAGTAGATGCCATAAAGTGTGAGCATTTTCTGTCCCTGTGTAGCACATGGGAATATGTTGATTAGAAACTCTAAAAATAATTCCTTTTTTTTTTTTTTTTCCTGCCTTCTTCTAGCAAACATTTAGAAATAAATGCCCAAAGGCAGCTTTCAGTTAGATTTCTGTCCACTGGATTACCGAATGTGCTGCTCTTTTCACTCAGTTACAGCTCAGAGGGAAATGTAATTATCAGTGTGATTTTTGTCTTCACTTTTCCCAGTAATCACTATAAAAAGTTCCCTCAGATGTCGTCGTATCAGAGGATGTTAGTGCACAGAGTGGCAGCTTACTTTGGCATGGATCACAATGTGGATCAGACTGGAAAATCTGTCATTATCAACAAGACCAGCAATACCAGAATGTAAGTAGCAACACTCTTGTGTTTTCCCTTGTTCCTTTCCACAAGAGCCTGGCCTGTACCATGACTGTGTGGCATATCTTTTGTTTAATGAATTGATTTTTTTTTTTTTTTTGGTAGCAAGAGTGAGTGCTGTTTATTGGCTTTCTAGGGCAGAAGGGGAGAACAGGGTTCTCCTTGTGATGTTATTTAAGGATGTAAAGATGCATAAGGAGAAATCAACCAAATCAGTCTTTTGCAAGAAACTTAACACAGAATCTTGGAATGTTGCTTTTCCTGACTTTCTAGTGCCACCACTTTACCACAGGAATGAGCTGGTTGCTCTAGATGCCACCTGAGAGCATACAGTTAAATAACCCAAGTGTATTTGAAAGATTGTCTCTTCCCTTGTTCTGGCTGTCCCTGCTTCAAGAGTTGTTTTCTGCCCAATCTGATTTGATTCCTCTCCATCACCTGCCACCATTCATGCCCTTTTCCTCCTCTTCTGCCCTTCCTTTTCCACTTTATTTTCTCTTCAAATCATCATTTGACCACAGAGTTTTTGTGGGGTATGAATTCTCTCTGATGGTTCAAATGCATTGCAAAATTCCTGGTAGATTTAACTTTGCTTCTATGCTGTCTTCTGTGAAGCTGTATGATGCTAGCAAAGGCTCAGTATGAAGTTCCCTGGCTGGTGTAGCAAAGAGTCAGTCCTGTGCCCTCGCCTAACCAGCATCACTTCTTGTGCCACGTGTATTAACCATCAAGGACTGTAGCCTTCCTCTCCCTCTTTACCTATCAACTGCATAATGAAGAGGAAGTAATTACCACTGGGTAATGAAGTAATTACCACTGGGTAATGAGGTTTTGGTATCTGGTATGGGAACAGGAAAGCTCCATTTGAAAATTGTGTGCTTCCTATATTCAATTAGTAGGAGAAATAAAACCATTTATTTCATTTACATACCCACTAGTTAGGTGATTTGTTTAGATGCAGTTGCAGTGAGTTCAGTTTGGGTTTTAGTTCCTCCTATACAAGGCTAGAAGGACAACTTAATTTTGCAATGTCAGAACCTCAGCCAGACACATGGGAATTTATTTCACTGAGCCTTGAAAGTCTTCCATGTGCATGAAGTAATTTTAAGCCCATGGACAATTTATTTTTGATGCTTTGCAGGCTACCCCTGAGGTGCACTGACCCCTGTAAAACAACACCCAGATGTTGATCTTTTTAAAGGCTCAAATAAAGTGTGCACCTATGGTCTGATTGTCAGAAGTCAAGAGAATTACTGTGCCTCGATAAAACTAACATTCAGGCTACTAAGGTTTAGCCTCAGGGTCTGGTCATAGCTTCCCCTGTGCAAGGGCTGTGTTTGGATCTGAATTGGGTGCGTGGCAAACCTGTGTTCATTTTGGAGCTGGAAATGAGGTAAAATAAAGCAGTCTTAAACAAGACAGTCGATGACATTCGAATGCTTTTTAGGCATTCCTCTCTCTCTACAGTTCTCCCTTTTCCCTTCACATCTGTGTCACCTCTGTAGTGCACCAACTGCTGCAGATCTTTTCTCACAGCCTTGCCTTCTCCTGGTTGACTTGATAATGTGATAATATCGCATTAGTAACTGATAATGCCTTGCTCGGCTGCGCGGCTGTCATCACAGGGAGAGGTGCCACTGCAAGCCCTGCTGCAAATGCCTGCCCTGTGCTTCTGGTGAGGAGGACACTGAAGTCGTCTTCCACTCAGAAATGTGTCCAAGTGCCCTGGGGAAGCTGTGGCTGCTTGTGTGGTGGGGATGAGCAAGGCTGCTTACCAGGCATGAGCTGGTATCCTTGCGGGCAGGACGTTGCAGGGGTAAAACGGATCGGATGACCCTTTCAGCTGTGGTCTTGTGAGGTGGAGGTGAGGCACGGAGCCAGACAAATCGGTTCTGACACCATTCCTGCCTAGCTCTTCCAGAAATAAACACAGGGGCTTTGCCCTGCTGTGTGACTGTGAGTGCAGCTGGTTTGTAAGCACCACCCAAACTGCAGATTGTTTCACTTCTGCAGCGATTCAGTGTCGGGTAACTGGATTATACGAAGCTCTTACTGCATCGTGGTGCTTCCAGTGCGTTGCTTCCATTATTTTGATACTGCTGTACAATAAAGCTCTGTAGTAGTAGCTCTTTTCCTAACTGGGGAAGATGACAGGTTGTTTGGGTTCTCGTTGGTTTTCTTTTTAAGCATCCCTGGCTGTGACAGAAAATAGATTGTTATTATCCAGCTTGAATCAGGGCTGATGAGATTTTATTATCTGCAGCAGATATTGTGTAAGTTCCGCATGTGAAAGCCTCCAATTTCATTTCATGTGTTCTGCGTTTCACTACTCCGAGGAGACAATTTGGTACGGTTCAGGATCAACACCAAACACTGGGAATGTGTTGACTCTATTAATTACTACTTGACCAGTATCCAGAATACCAGAGAATCTGAAGAGCAGTTGAGATCCTCATTAATGTGGTTATGCTGTGCTGTAAGCCTGAGCCTTGATAGTTTTATGGGAATTTATGGAGAGGCCCCATAGATACTCTGAAGATTTGCATTTTGACAATGTTATCTCTTTAGAGCATACAATTTCCAGAGCACTGTGGAGAGAGCAGACTATTCTTGCATGCTCAAGAATTCATAAATCCTGCACTAGCTGTGGCTCGTGTGTGTGCTTGTTTGGGAAGAGCACGTGATGCTGCAAAGTCACTATATGGGCTCAAAGAAGCACCTTGTGGCTTATTCCTCTGGCCAAGTGGAGGGTTTGTCTCACATCTGTGCTCACACTCATGGGCAATGAGTTGTTCCCTGGCTCCAGGCAGTAAATTGTGTTTGTTCTGTTCATCAGAGACCTCCCATGTTCACTGCCCACAGGTGCTTAGAGACACAAGTGTCAGAAGGGTTGATGGCTCTGAGATGAATGGGGTGATGGGGAGGATCTGGTAGCAGTGCTACCATTGAGTCATCACAGTATGGAGCAGGGGACGAGGCTGGGAATGGAGTGGATGGAGGCATTTAATTTCTTTCATCAGCTGACCATCTTAGGGCACAGATCCCTGTGCCTGTCAAGTGCCAGCTTTAAGGGGTTTGGAATTTGAGAGAGTGTTTATTGAAGAGGCTGCAGCTGGAAAGAGAGTTGCAGCATTTCTGGTCATCCATGCTGCTTTACAGAGAGTGGAAATGATAGTCAAAATGTATTGCAACTTGAATCTCTCTGGGACTGCAATCCTGCAGCTTTTGCAAGTTCCCTGTGAAGTCTTTTAAAAACACAGTCTACTTCTAATGGCAGTTTTGCAGTCTGAAGATGCCTCTTAAGGTGCCTCTCTTTTTTTTCCCTCCACACTCCAATAAAATGATTAAAAAGTCATAAGGATTTTGGAACTTTTTTTAATGATAAGAAATTTTAAAACAAGGAGATGGCCTTAACCACACAAATGCTTGTTAACCTCCATAAAGTCCAAATGCTTGTTAACCTCCATAAAGTCCAAATGTTTGTTAACCTCCATAAAGTCTCTGTACTCTCTCTCATTCCAGAACAGTGGATTTTGAAAACAAATTATCTTTCCATATATTTTTTTCAGTTAAGTTAAAAAAAGGAGAATAACTTTAAAAAATAAATACCATTTTCTATAGTTTTCTATCTTTAAAAGTTCTACTTAAGTAACTTGTCCAGCTTTTGAAATCTTATCCTCAGTAACTTGTCCAGCTTTTGAAATCTTATCCTCAGCAATATATATGGGAAAAGTTGATTAGAAAATGAGGGAGAATTTTCGTTGTTGTTTTGACTATAAAAAAAAAAAGTCAAAAGACCTCTTACAAAATGGGAGCTCTGCTTTATTTTCAATATGAAACTGCTTGAGTGTCCTCATTGTAATGTATATCTGCCTGTCATCTGTGTCTGCCTGTCATCTCTAAAGATACACAGAAATGTACAGAGATCTCCAGGCACTGAAATGTAATACAAACATGAGTTTGGAATCAAGGCACTGTGTTGGGCAGGGCATCTCAAACTGGAGCCAGCAAAAGTCTCTGTGCCACCTTCTGTTCTGCCTAGTCCTCCTAATTCCTATCAAAGAACTAGAAGCACTTCAGAGCTTTTTTGCAGAGCTCTTCATATGATTGCACCTATTAGTTCAGTCAGATTCATTCATTGGGTTATCTGTAGCTGGGTGGAGAAATGTAGGTGAAGTGTGTTTGATGTGCTTGGTAAATGAAAAGGGTTTTCATTTAGCTGAGATCATCACCCGTGTGACAGGGATGTCTGTAGCGCAGCCCACGCGTGCACTCGTGTACACCTTTATATAAGCATGAGTGGCAAGGCTCATCAGGATTGAGAAGGTGTTCGTGTTTAGACATTTTCCTACATTCTGAGGGTGTGACATAGCTATTACCAACTTTATACCAATACTCACAGCTTCAGTTATGACTAACTTTTTTTTTTCTCCGAGAGCATCGTGAGTTATGATCCTTGTAATACTCAGTTTTCTTCCTACTCTGTTAGTATCTGAATGTTAATACAGCACTGACCCAGTCAGAAGGCTTCTTGGTGCCCTTGAGATGCATCAAATGCTTTGGGCAGTGTTAAGATGCTATGTTTGTTGCAGCTGTTCCTTAGAAATCTAGAGCTGAGCTGTATCAGTGGAAGGAGACACAATGCACAGTGGATATAGTCTGAATAAACTGCCAGACCCTCATTGTTTGTCCTGCAGTCTGTGTCCTTCTGTCCCCTTTTTGTAGAGGTGGTTTAAATTGCAGTTACCTGAAAGGATGTTGTGGACTGTGCTGCTTTGAGGGTAATTGGAATATTTTAATGGAGAAAATTATTATAGACTGTGAAAGGAAAACATTCATGACTGTAACATGGAGAGGCTGCTGCTGATCTCTTCTCACAGGTAAACAGTGATAGAACAAGAGGGAATGGCCTCAAGCTGCGACTGGCTGCGTTTAGACTGGACATTAGGAAGCACTTGCTTTCCCAGCAGGAGTGGTCAGGCACTGGAATGAGCTGCTCAGGGAGGGGGTGGAGTCCCCACCCCTGGATGTGTTTAAAAGTCGCTTGGCTGTGCTGCTTGGGGATATGGTGGAAGGGTGCACTTTGTGGAGCAGGGATAATGGTTGGACTTTATGATCCTGAGGGTCTTTTCCAACTGGAATGTTTCTGTGTGTGTGAAGAAAGAGGAAAAGTTCTCTTCAGCTTTCTGTTGTGCATACACTGAGGAATCTTGCTGTAGGTAACATCTGTGTCAGCAGAGGTATGCTTTGCTAGTTTCACCCTTTTAAGATTGAAAACCTCAGCTTTTTTGAAGGCTCCTACAGACATGTCAGTGAAATGTCACTCACTGAGCACTGGCAATTTCAATAAGGAATAGTTTCTAGACACCTTTTTTTACAGCAGGCTGAAGTGCCACGAAGACTTCCTTGAGTTGCCAAATATTACAGTTTCCAGAGCATGCAGCAAAGTTTGCCTTTCCCCTTTGCTGAATGAGGCACTCAGAGTAAATGACTTCAATTTCTTGCAAGCAGTTGTTTGCTGATGGAAAAGACAAGACTTTTTTTCATGCACACCTCTTTCTCAGTTGGGACTATGGCAGTGGTTATAACTGTGTCCTTGAGTGCTTATAGCTGTTTTGTCTCAGACCAGTTCAGTGTTTGCTGAAGCAGATGGAGCACAATTTTGTTGTGATACAGCAGGAATAGGGTATTGCATCTGCATATAAGCATCTCCTACTATCTTTGATTATCATATCTATGCAAAGAGTAGGGAGCTCATGAAAGCAGAATTGCTTCTATGACCCACATATGAACATCATTATTTCTGTTTCTTTTAATCATACAATCATAGAATGGTAAGGTTAGAAGGGACCCCAAAGATCATCTAGTTCCAACCTCCTGCCATAGGCAGGGACACCTCCCACTTTGTTTTTTCACTGGAGTCTTGCATCACTTTTCTTCAAGGACTCTGCTCCATTCGTAGTATCATAGAACCATAGAATAGTCAGAGCTGGAAGGCATCCCAAGGATCATCCACCTCCAACACCCCTGCTGTGGGCAGGGACACCTCACACAGGATCAGGTTGCTCAGAGCCACATCCAGCCTGGCCTTAAAGACCTCCAAGGATGGGACTTTGGTCGCCTCCCTGGGCAACCTGTGCTAGTGTCTCACCTCCCTCATGGTAAAGAACTTCTTCCTAGCATCCAATCTGAATCCCCCCACTTCTAGTTTTGCTCCATTCCCCCCAGTCCTGTCACTACCTGACACCCTAAGAAGCCTGTCCCCAGCTTCTTTTAGCCCCTTTCAGGTATTGGAAGGTCACAATAAGATCTCCTTGGAGTCTTGTCCTCTCCAGACAGACCATCCTCAACTCTCTGTCTCTCCACAGGAGAGGTACTCCAGCCCTTGGATCATCCTCGTGGCCCTTCTCTGGACACACTCCAGCACAGTTTCCTGTTTCCTATTTAGTTACCTCTCTCCCATCTCCATTACAGAATAGTTGCTCCTTGACTGCTAAGAAATAATCAGAAGCTTGGGGATATTTATACTTACCCTCTGGTTTACTGTTGCTGTTGCTCAATCAACACACCAGTGCCATATGTTACAAATGCATGGGGAAATGCATCACAGTAGATGTGTGCAGCTAAAATGGGAAAACCTGATGACTGAGAAAATAACACTGATAACTGCCTGAGACATTTTGTTCAGGCTTGAGATGAACTAATACCTTATGCAACTAAGAATTTAAGAACATCAGCAAAACAATAACATCTAATAATAAGTTTATGTAGCCACATAGTGACATATGTAGCATTTGCATAACAATAATCACGTTGGTTTTCATGGGGTTTATTTCCTTTTAGAACAAAAATAATCTGATTATTGCTGTCTGAGGTTAAATTAGGAACATGATTAGGAAAAAAAAAAACAAACAACTTTTTCCCAGGCCAGAAGTAATTGTGTTTAAGCTGCAGCAGCCCAGGGTCCCAGGAGTGGTTGCTGTGATGCTTAGGTTTTAACCTTTAGCTCAGGAAATGTCTGTGTCCAGCAGTGGCCTGAGCTTCCTTGTGCACTGCAATGCCTCAGGTTTTTCCTACTCAGTGGTGGAGGTTTGCTTCTCTTTTATCCAGTCATGGTGACAGGAGACAGAGTTCAGGGCATACATATGTTAATGGCTGGTAGGGATTTTATCAGCATCTTACTATTATGCTACAGGCATTTGTTTCAGACATAAAGTTGCCACTGTTCTGCTAAATGTTTTATTGCAGGTTGTGCACCATTCATCATTTTATTTTTGCTGCTTGATGCTCATCTGCAAGAATTTGGGGTTTTGTGGTTTGTTTTTTCTTTCCTGGGAGTCTCTGTTGTTTTGATTTTTTTTTTATTTACTATATTTTACTGGTACTTGAATTACTTTTTTCTGAGCCAACATTTTCTCATTTTACTCACATGCCTGTTTTACAATGAAAGATACAAAAGGAAAAAAAACCATCTTGGTACACTTGAGGATCAGTTGAATAGGACCCTGAAATGCTGGCTTCATTCTTACTTCAATCAGTATAAGCCATATGCAGGACTTAGGGAAATGACTTGCTCTGTAAATGAGATGTTAGGGTTAATGAATCAGATCTAATAGCTTCAGGATTAAATTTTCATCTAATCTAATTTATCAGAACTAAATTGTTTATAATTAAGGTGGACATGTACTTTGCAGGTGTTCTGTACTGTAAGGAGATATTAGTTAAGCTTTTATCAGTAGCCCTCTGTGGTATTCCTCTTTTTCTCCTTTCCTA
The DNA here is from genome assembly GCA_013399775.1 of Semnornis frantzii. NCBI lineage: Eukaryota > Metazoa > Chordata > Aves > Piciformes > Ramphastidae > Semnornis > Semnornis frantzii. The sequence goes on from VWYK01069249.1 coordinate 12,892, forward strand.
CCTCCCCCCCTTGCAATCACACTACTTATGCTATTAAGTTCTGACAAACCTAGAAGGTTATTGTCACCTACTCTGTGTGGGGAGGTGGGAGGTTACCCAGGAAGAGAGTGCCAGGGAATAGCAAGTAGGTAATTCAGATGAGGGAAGCTCTTCCTCGCCTGAGTAATCCACACATGTCTTGATGTGTTCATCCAAGCTGTAGCAGGAAAGTGCCCATTCATCAAGGTGCTGATTGGTCATTTTTATTTCCAAATCACTAGAGGGACATCAAGAAATCTGAAATGGACCCTGTGCTTCCCTCACACGTAGCTGTGTGTCAGTAGTAGGTGAAATAATGTCTTAAAGCCTGGGAGTCTCAGAAATGAGCTGCTGATGTACGAGCGAGCGAATTTTGGGGGTGGTCCAAATTGCTTTTAGTAATTGCCTTTTATTCTTCTGTTGCCTGCCTTGAGTTTAATGTAGTTTAATGATGTGATCACTAGAAATGGTAAAGTATAGAGTCACAGAATGGTAAGGTTGGAAGGGACCTCAAAGATCATCTAATTCCAACCCCCTGCCATAGGCAGGGACACCTCCCGCTAGCACAGGTCACTAAAGGCCTCCTCCAACCTGGCCTTGAACCACCTCCAAGGAGGGAGCAGCCACAACCTCCCTGGGCAACCTGTGCCAGTGTCTCACCACCCTCACTGCAAACAATTTCTTCTTAACATCCACTTTCAATCTCCCCTCTGACACTTCAAACCCATTGCCCCTTGTCCTGTCATTGCAAGACCTTGTCAATAGTCCCTCCCCAGCCTTCCTGTAGCCCCTTTCAGATACTGGAAGGCTACTCTAAGGTCTCCTGGAAGCCTTCTCTTCTCCAGGCTGCAGAGCCCCAACTCTCTCAGCCTGTCCTCACAGCAGAGCTGCTTGCAGCCCTCTTGAGCATCTTGGTGGCCTCCTCTGAACCCACTCCAGCAGTTCCATGTCCTTCCTGTGCTGGGGCTCCAGAACTGGACACAGAACTCCTTGGTCTCTATAAGCAAAGTCAGCTGTTTCTGCTCTCAATTTCCAAGGTAGGCTTGTGAGGCTGGCTCTGACAGCTTGTTAAGAGCAGGCAGACCTCTTCAGGCCAGTGATTGTTGCAGGGATGACTTCTGATAGACAAGTCTTTGTGCTAAAGACAGGGCAAATGTTCATGGCCTGGAGTGAAAATAAACACAATAACTTGTTATGGCATTAATTTGTATGCTTGGGGCATTTCACTAGCTTCTTCACTAGCCAGTTGACTTTTGGACTACCACCTTGCCTTCACCGGTAGTCTTCCAGGCTTGAATTTGCTTCCTTTTTTTTTTCCTCTCTCTGCCTCCCTCGATAAGTTTTGAACTTCTAAGATAGATAAATGTAATTTTGCAGTTATGCAAGGCTGTAATTTTCAGCCACGAAGAGAGTACACCACATCCTTAAAATCAAATATTAATGAATTCTGTAATAAACTCTGCTACCACTTACCAGCCTCAACTAGCTGGCAATAAATTGGCGCTGCGCAAGATGTTCAGTCTCAATAGACACCTTTAATATCAAGAACTAAATCAAATCCAGGAGAGTGGGAGAAAAGGAAGCAGGTCCCTCAGGTGCAGAAATTATCTTAGCTTGATCACAGGAGAACAACAGAGCATTCTGAAGGACCTAAAGTGGTCCCTGTCTGAGAACGGGCATTGTGCTTCAGCCCTGTCTAGATGAAGAGCTGCATTTCAGTGCAACCTTGGCCTGCCAGGTGCTCCCCTGAGTTCAGAGATAGATTCCTGTGTTCTAGCCCCCAAATATTAAAACCTGTTGTCAGGCATACTCTCAGGGAGTCAAACCACACTGAGGTTTTGCATCCATGGATGAAAACAGCATAACTTTCTGGAATTAAACCTTAGGAAGGCTTGTGAGGGTCATGAGTTGTGTGGTGATGCCTCAGCATTAAATCACATTCCTTAATCACTGTGTACTTTGAAAGCCTTCAAGGATCTGGGCTCTGCTTGGCCCACACACAGAAGAATCTGGTATGGAAGAGATTCAGGGTACATCTACTCGCTCTCCATCTTGCAGACTTCAGCTTCACCATGGGTTTTGTAATGGGAAGAGCTACTGGTGCCAGTCCCACTGAAATTGTGCTAACGGGGTCCTAGTACAGAGCATCCTGAAGGGTGGGTGAGAGTGACAGAATGAATCTCACAACTGCTGAACAAAAAAACACTTGTGGAGACATCACTTCCATGTAGCATTGCTGGCTCTTCTTTTCTGTCCTGCCAGACTTCTCTGCCACCCCAATGAGAGGGGGAGAATGCCTGCCAAAATAACTTGTGACATTTCCACATCCTTGTTTAGCAATAAATACAGAACATGCTTAGACCCCAGATGGTGTCCTGGAAAAAAAAAAATGTTAAAAAAGACTTTACAGTCTTTAACCAGGGGAAATAAAGCATTTGGTCTGTACACAGCATCTTTGCCCTGCAAAGATTGCAGCACCTTGAAGGAACTGTTTTGCATAGAGTTGGTTTTGGTTTTATTTTTTTCTTTTCTTTCACCTCTTTTTTTTTATTTATTTTTTTTTGATGGATTTAAATGTTCTTTTATCATCATAACAGAAGTTCTTAGTGACTCATACTATAAAAGCAGCAATCTGTTAATGAGGCATTTACCTTCAAGTGCTCAAAATGCCATCTCACTTGGTTTTAAATTGTGATAACTGCATTGTACTTTTAACAATTATCTGTATTTAAATTCCTACACTCGCTTTTGGAAACTGTGTTTTAGCATTCATCAGCACCTAAATAAATGAAACCTATTTGAAGGCAGTAATCCATGGCCCTCATTCTTGAAAAACATTGTTCTGAATTTCATCAAATAATCTAACCTGAAGGGCTGGAATTCTGCTGTTTATCATTAAGCTGAGACCTTTTGGCAAGGGTGATGTTTGCTTCCGACTCCTGCAAATTCAGAGTATCAGAGGAGGTTAAGGGTTGGAAGGGACCTCCATAGATCATGGAGTCCAACCTGCCTGCCAGAGCAGGATCACAGAATCTAGCTCAGGTTGTACAGAAATGCTTCCAGATGGGTCTTGAAAGGCTCCAGAGGAGGAGACTCCACAGCCTCTCTGGGGAGCCAGTTCCAGAGCTTCATGACTCTTACACTAAAGAAGCTCTTCCCATGTTGAGGTGGAACTTCTTGTGCTGTAGTTCATATCCATTGCCCCTTGTCCTATGACAGGGTACAAGTGTGAAGAGTTTGTCCTCTCCTTCTTGACCCCCAACCCTCAGATATTTATAAACATTGATTAGATCCCCTCTAAGTCTTCTCTACAGCAGACCATACAACTCCAGGTCCCTCAGCCTCTCCTCACAGAGCAGTGCGCCAGACCCCTCATCATCTTCATAGCCATCCCTTGAACTCCTTTGAGTAGATCTCTGTCCCTCTTGAACTGTTCCTGTGCATCCATGATCAAAACAGTACTGCAGGTAAGAGAGTTTTGGCCTATAAGGTAAAAGCAGAGACACAGTGATGCTTACGCNGGCAGCAGGGCAAGGGAGGGGATTCTGCCCCTTTGCTCTGCTCTCCTCAGACCCCAGCTGGAGTCCTGTGTGCAGTTCTGGAGCCCCCAGCCCAGGAAGGACGTGGAACTCTTGCAGCATTCGTATCTGAAAGGGGCTACAGGAAGGCTGGGGAGGGACTATAGACAAGGTCTTGTAATGACAGTACAAGGGGCAATGGGTTTAAACTGGCAGAGGGGAGATTGAAATTGGATGTTAGGAAGAAGTTGTTTGCAGTGAGGGTGATGAGACACTGGCACAGGTTGCCCAGGGAGGTTGTGGCTGCTCCCTCCCTGGAGGGGTTCAAAGCCAGGTTGGACGAGGCCTTGAGTGATCTGCACAAGTGGGAGGTGTCCCTGCCTATGGCAGGGGGTTGGAACTGGATGATCCTTGAGGTCCCTTCCAAGCTAAAGCATCCATGATTCTGTGATTCCCAATGAAGCCCAGCGAGCAGGTGCAGTAGATGCTCCTGGCAAAGCAAGCGAGGCCAGCACGTTGTGTCACAGCGTGCTCTGACAACAGATGCCAGTGTGATGTTGGACTGAGTGGCTGGTTTAGTTAAAGACAAGTGCAAACAACAAAAAAATGCTGTTAAACCATCAGAACACCTGCATAACAGTGCCTAAATCTTCACAACTTTTCTGCATCCTGTTGGCAGCAGAGTTTCTCCCTTCCTCTCACCATCTCGTTGCTCTCTTGGTGGTGTGCTTGTGCAAGAATGTTTTGGTAGCTGTTCATTTTGTTTGCCAGGTGCTGATCCTGTGGGCACACAAGCATGGTGGTCTACCTGCTTCTAACCTCATTACCCTACCTTTCACTTTATGCTTCTCATTTAAGGAGCTCCCAGGGAGGTGATAGAGTCACCAACTCTGGATATGTTTAAAGCTCATTTGGATGTGGTGCTTAGGGATATGGTTGAAGGTGAATCTTGTAGAGTAGGGTTCTAGGTTGGACTTGGTGATCCTGAGGGGCTTTGCCAACCTGGGTATTTCTGTGATTCATTCAGGAGAGAAATATCAATGTGCTGTCTCTGTTACCTGCATTAAATGAACTGCCAATGCAGAGTTAATTTTGTCAGACTCTTGCACACTGCAGCTGCCTCTGCTTTTGAACTCACTTTCCTGCGTTGCCTTCCTTCAGACAGCTGTTTTGCTATGAGGCTTTTGCAGGTGACCTGCACTGCAGCATTTGCTGGATTTGTCTAATTGCACCAGGCAGCTGTCCTGGCCAAAAGAGCCTTTCTGAACGTGCTGAGGCTGTTGCTTCTCTGGAAAAGCATCTTGCAACAGCCTGTGCACTGTGGTGCTGTCAGAAACACATGCCTCGTGACAAAGATTTATGTGCTGTGTAGAAGTCAGCCCTGACAGTTCCAGGCTCTTGATGTCTCTGTGGCACAGTCAACTTGCT
>VWYK01069288.1:0-11240 GCA_013399775.1 Semnornis frantzii
CTATGACAAGTGGATTCTATGAATGGAGGGACTAGGAAGGGAGAAACAAACTGCTAGTAATCCTGGTTTAATAACTGTAGGCAGTATGACAGCTAGTTAGTCTTAAGAGGAAATGGCAGATTATTTTCTTATGATTTCTTATATATTAACCTTCTCCAGTAGCATTGAGTCAGATGGTATTCAGCTGGGGAAAATACTTTGGACTTAAGAAAAGGGGTTTTGTTGCAACATGTTTCCATCATATTAAACATCTAAGTAAACGGAATTCAGAGAAACGTGCAACTTTGGCTTAGAACTTCGGGTAATTTTTGAGTTACTTTTAAACCTGCAAATTAAGTTTTGCCAGAAGTTCACTTCTGCTAGCAACAGTATGCAACTTTGTTGATGCACAAACTGAGGTAGAATACACTTCACTTGGTCTTGATTTAGGTGGTATCTCATTCTAGCACTAAGAAAAAGGGAAAGCAACTCCATTTTGTCAATACCAGAAGCAACTAGAATAGTAGAATCATTTAGGGTATAAAAGATCTTTAAGATCATCAAGTTCAACCATTAACCTAGCACTACCAAGTCTACCACTAAACCATGTCCTTCAGCACCACATCTACATGTCTTTTAAAATATCTCCAGGAATAGTGACTCCACCACTTCCTTTGGCAGCCTGTTCCAGTGTTGACAACCCTTTCAGTGAAGAAATTTTTCCCAGTACTGAAACTAAACCTTTCCTTGCACAATCTGAGGACATTTCCTCTGGTCCTATTGATCATTCCTAGGGAGAAGAAGCTGACTCCCATCTTTGTACGACCCCCTTTCAGGTAGTTGTAGAGAAAAGGAAGTCTCCCCTCAGCCTCCTCTTATGCAGGCTGAACAACCCCAGTTTCCTCAGCCACACCCCATAGCACTTGTTCTCCAGACCCTTCACCAGTTGTGTTGCCCTTCTCTGGATCTGCTCCAGTGCCGTGATGTCTTTCATGTAGCAAGGGGCCCAAAATTGGTCCCTCTAAGTCTTGCTGGCCATATAATTCCTCACAGAAGCCAGGCTCACTGGGACATGCTGTTGGGTCATATTCAGCCATCCGATGACCAGCATCCCCAGATTTCTTTCTACCAGGCAGATTTCCAGCCACTTTGCCCCAAGCCTGTAGCATTCATGGGGTGGTTTTGACCGAAGTGCAGGATTTGACACTTGGCCTTGATGGACCTCAGACTACTGGCCTTGTCACATAGGTCCAACCTAGCTGGGTCTCTCTGTATAACCTTCCTACCCTCAAGCCAGTTGCCATAGCTGCCTATCTTAGCATCATTGACAAACGCACTAAGGGTGCCCTCGATCGCCTCATCCAGATCATTGATAAAAGATGTTAAAGGTAAGTGGCCCCAGTACTGAGCCATGGGGAACACCACTTGTGACTGTCTACCAACTGGATTTAACTCCATTCACCACCACTCTTTGGGCCCAGCCACCCAGCCATATTTTGTTGTCTGGTTTTTTTACCCAGTGAAGAACTTTGAGCTTTAATAAGCAAGCAGAGCAGATACATTGATTTAAAAGTTAAAACATTTATGTAGCCCTTTCCACAGGGGAAAAACAGTTTTGTGTGTGTGTCTTTGTCATTAAGAGAACAAAGCTGTGATTATATCTGGAGACTTCTGTTCCATTATCTTTATAAACAGAGCTGCCATGTGAAATGGAGTGATGCATGCCAGAACTTCCTGGAGTAGGAAGGGCTTTTTAATTTTATTTTTCCCTTTTCTTCTCCCTCAGTCACTGCAGCAGAATCTGAGATGATAAACCTGAAGTACTTTAGCTGCTTTGCTTTTTTCCCCATGCATTCTGAAATGTTTCTTTCAACTTTCTTTTCCCTCATGTATTATTGCACCTTTTGAAAGAATATAAGTCATTATAAAACTGCTATGCTGCAATAATATGCATTCAAATCCTGCTCATCTCCTTATTAATCTGTCTTTATCACTGCTGGATTTTAATTTTTCTTTTTAAACTTAGGCTATTGTTTGTGGTCTCTTCAGTTCCTCTTCTTAAACAAAAAACAGTCTTTCACTAAACTCCTCATGTCCTTTCATCACTGGTTTCTACAACTGCTTTGAGCCTTATAGTTACTTGTGGAAGTAAATAACTTTAATCAAACCTTTCATTTAAGTGAACTTTATTTTTTAATTATATGAGCTTGTACTCAACATTATGCAATGGTTGTTTCAATGTCTTTCTGTAAAAACATACAGAGATGCTCTCCAGCTCAACTTATACCTTGGCTACTGCAATTCTCATCTGAAGGTACTGCCAGGAGAGATCTCTTGCAACTGTGCAGCCCTGTCATACCCTATTGCAGTTGCTAGCAGCTTGACCATCGTCTTTGCACTGAGTTTGCAGGTTTGGCTGAGGCTTGTCAGACTTGCTGTCTCTGAACTTTTCTTGACCTCCTTGCATCTTGGCTGTACTTGGTTTAGCTGTGGCAGCGATTTCTCTAATTGACCAGGTGTCTGTGGCTAATTTGTTCTACTTTTTAAAATATCTTTGTGCAGTATGACAGTGGTTTCTTATACATTTCATCAGAGGAAATAAATGACTTCTCCACAGATAAGCATTTAAGGAGGAGAAGTTAATCAGCTATACTTCATTATTTATTCTTCTTAGACTTGAGTCATTAACCCACTGAAGTTGTTTTGGAATTTTCCTGATTAAGCCAAGTATTCCAGTTTCCTTAAATGGAACAAAAGTTTTAATGGTCCAGGCTGTGTCCATACTTGATATGAATTTTATAATCACCTATTCTAGTTGTATTTTACATTTTCTCCCTAGCAGCCAGCCCTATTCATACATTTAGATGGTAGCACAATGACTCAGCAAGCAACATTTTAATTTAACTTTGTCCTGAAGCAATATTGTGAAGCTGTTGGGTTGGCTTCTACCTGATACTTACTTAAAAATGATTCAGCAGGTGTCTGATCGTATCTCACTTTGGATAGAATGATTACTCCTAAAAAAATGAAATGTGTTTTTATGCAAATAAGTAGATTACAGCTATGGCAAATGCACTTCCGTTATAAGAAAAATCATCACTGAGTCTATACAATTGCGGCACAGTTCTCAAAGCCTTCCTTTTACAGGAACGAGCTCCTGGCTTTCATTTAGACTATCTTCCTCTAAACCAATATGAAAGGCTGTGCCAAAGTTTTCAGAAGGAAAATCCGAAATAAGCTGAGAGGATATTTAACACCAGATAAGTGTTCTGATTTTTTACTTGGAAGTTTGTATTAACGAGGATAAAAGCTTCTTGGCTGTTCAACTTGCAATTCAAGTAGTATGTAGACTTCCCAGCTACAGGCACTTGTGTGATCGATTTGGTGAAGTAAATTACTTATTTCTTAAATTTGCTTCCTATTTATAGTTGGTGGGGGCTTCTGTCACTGCTGTTACCTGTGAGATCTTCTAGTCTGGAAATGAAATAAATCACTCCAAGAGGCACCTGGGAGAATGTACAACTGTATTCTCTTAATGCCTGTGATTGTGTTAAAAGATCTTAGTGAAAATAGTGTACCCTAGACAAACCCAAGCAATGCGTGGAGTTTAGAGAATTTATAGTGGGTGAAATCCAGATGTTGAAGACTCAGAAAGGGCAAACCAAGAGAAATAACTGCTGAGCAAAAGTAGGCATTTTCTGTAGCACAAAGATGTTGACTGACAACATTTGTGACACCGTAGGGGTGGGCATGATGCAGAACTGTCTCGCTCAGTGAGGAGATCCATGAAGGGTTTACTCAGGTTCATCTAGTGTCTTTAGAGGGTGATACAAATGCAGCAGGACCAACTTAAGTCCTTGGATTTATAAGCCTTTGGCCTCGTGCAGCTGTACATGGAGAGAAAATGTATTACATCAGCCCCACATCCTCATGCCAGCAGAAATTAACCAATATGAAGCACAAATTGCTCTTCTGCACTTGGTACAGGAGATGGATAAAATCAGCATCATGCTGATATTGCTGCACTGCTTTCTACATGGCGTTGTTGTGTACTGTGTAGAGAAAGCATCTCTCACTGGGGTGTTTGTGCTCTACTCCTCTGCAATACATATCCTGAAGGAGACAGTCACAACTGGGGACCGCTCACAACTTTCATTCTTTGTTAACTTCATCATAGGTCGAGTGCCAGTTTAATATTCACTTTGGACAAATGTGGACATTCGAACAACCTGCTCCTGATTTTTCTCAGTTAGATTGCTTTATGAAATATTTTCAGATGTTTTGGAAGATATACTGTGCTGCTGAACTCTGCTTTATAACAAATACATTTTCCCCAGACTGAAATGCTGCAGTTGGATACAATATCTTAATACACAGGTAAATCCTTGCCTCCTTAGTGTTTCCTTCTGTTCCTGGACTTCTGACTAGGAAATAACTGTGAATTCTACAGTCTACAATACTTGATGGATGAGATTTTTTTTTTTTCCTAGTATGTTTGAAAAAGTTATTCCAGTCTTTTGTAAATAATAAAGGAAGTCTTAAAAGTGGACAGCAAATTGCTTGCTTTTAGTGTAAGTTCAGGCTACTTTGTGCTGGAAGATAAAGCCAAATCAATTTCACCATTTATTATTTTTAATTTTTGAGGATGGAAGAAGTGGATGTGTTTCATTGGTTATTCTTGACCCAAGCCAGGGAAAAAAATCAATGAGTGAAGGAGCAATGTATCATCTGGTGAACTTAATAATTTCTTTTAAAGAAGAGGAGTCACTAAGTTCTCAGTACCGTGTCAACTTTCATATTCTGATGAAAGTGAACCATGAAACAAAAGGATAAAGGAGAGCTGCATTCAATATTTGTGTCTTGTTCCTTGTCAGATACTTTTTTCCACCCCTATTAAAGTATAGAGAAAATGTAGAAGAAAAGGCAATTGATTAGCAGATTGAAAGACTTCAGAGATTTTTACTTCTTTGACACGACTCATCATTATGTACAAAGCATTTGGGAAAATATCTTTGCTTTTGTGTTTCATTTTAGGATGCCTTCTTGAAGGGTATGTAATCTTTTGAAAGCTGACTTTCATTTGCTTGCAGTATTACTTGGCTGACTTTTCCCATGATCAGTTACATCCCAAAATATAAAAGGTCATATAGTCAAAGGGATAATGAAGTGGAAAATAGCAAGAATGCTTTGAATTCTTTCCTTAGAATGGAGATGTAAGGCCCATGTTGGGTAAAAATCACGCCTGCAAGGAGACAACAAGTGAGGATAGTACATTGATGCAGAGTTTTCCCATTGTGTGACTGAATAGACAACAATAAAACTCAAAGAGAATGTGGATGTCTGTGTCAGTTTGTAGAAAATTGGCACCATACAAAGTGTTTTAAAAACCACTGCGTTTGCAGACACCTCTAGTTCCATTTCGTGGTGACAACAACCTCTTCAAAACACCCATGAGATGTAGCAGCTCTCTCACTTCGGTCTGTGATGGCAGCATTATTAGTTATTCTATTTCCTTTATTCTTTATTGAAAAGTATATTTGCATGAAAACGTTTGCTTTGCAGCTTCTGTCTGAAGAGCTCTGACCGCGTGATACCCTTTTAATTTCCATAAGAATGATTTGTGACATTGAAAGAAAAGACATTGGATGAATTTGAGAGAGACATCACTACAGATGTGTTTTAGGGAAAGTACTGTTTATTTTCTCCTCACATTTACTTCTTCAAAAATACTTTTTGAATTCCTATGTCCTCCATTTTCCAGCAGAAAGCTATAATAATTTACAGTTACGGTTTAACCTAAAACAGGACTCTTATGGTTCTCAAGCTTCCAGTGCAAAAAAAGTATTTATTTGTATTACCCTGCTCTGCTTTCTCATAAAATGTATAGATCATTTTAAGTCATAGCTTTGCCCTATTTCTTCTACACATCGTTCCTTCCACAAATCCATGTGATTTGTTTCTCTTGATTCAGCTCTCCTATGAGGACAGGCTACAAGAGTTGGGGGTCTTCAGCCTAGAGAAGAGAAGGCTTCCAGGAGACCTTACAGTAGCCTTTCAGTATGTGAAGGGGGCCTACAGGAAGGCCGGGGAGGAAGTATTGACAAGGTCTTGGAATGACAGGATGAGGGGCAATGGGTTTAAACTGGCAGAGGGGAGATTTAGACTGGATGTTGGGAGGAAGTTGTTTGCAGTGAGGGTGGTGTGGCACCGACACAGGTTGCCCAGAGAGGTTGTGTTTGTAGCCAGACAAAGCTCTGCTTTTAGTAATAGAGTGGTGCTCTAAATCATTTTTTCTGTTGTAAGAAGACCAACATGAACTTCATTTCACAGGGTTTGTGGCTTTCCTGCACTTTTTCTTTTGTGGTCAGTCAATCAAAGAACATTCCTTGAAAATTAAGTTCTCATTACAAAATAGACAAGAAGAAGAAGAAAGAAAAAAAATACACAGTGTTCTAAAAAAGTACATTAAATACAACCTTTACAGAGACACTGAGGCTAGAAAATACAGAATCACACAATTGTCAGGGCTGGAAGGGACCTCAAGGATCATCCAGTTCCAATCCCCCTGCCATGGGCAGGGACACCCTCCACTAGCTCGGGCTGGCCAGAGTTGAATCCTGCCCTAAAAACATCCTAGGGATGGGGCTTCCAACACCTCTTTGGACTGATTGTTCCACTGTCTCTTATTCATGTCTGATGGTTGCTTATGTACAAGTCATCTGTGTTGTCTTTTGCAAAGCAAGGGTGAGGTCATCCATACACACATCTTGCAATTTATTTTTGCAATAGTTGTAGGTTGATTTAAGTCCTGCTTTTGATTTTCAGGTTTAAAAAGGATGGTATTTTAGTACAGAATCATATTTAAGTTTTGGATAATTTTTGAAGCAGCTGTACTATCTAGACAGGATCATGTAGGTGAAACACTGGAACAGGTTGCCGACGGAGGTTGTGGCTGCTCCCTCCCGGGAGGTGTTCAGGGCCAGATTAGATGAGGCCTTGAGTGACCTGTACTAGTGGGAGGTGTCCCTGCCTATGGCAGGGGTTTGGAACTGGATGATCCTTGAGGTCCCTTCCAACCTTACCATTCTATGATTCTCACAGATATGGCTAGATCAGCTCACCTTTGACATTGACACAGCTTTTTGTCAGGTGCTCACCTGGAAAAAGAAACTCTTTTTATTTTTTTTTTCCTTAGGATTGAAATAAGATGCAATTATTGATTAGATCAATGTGTAATATGTGATCCCTAAAATAGATTATTGTAACTTTTACATGGCTCAGAAAAGGCTTAAATGTTGAATGTTCTGTATACCAGAGAGACAGTATCCTGACACTTCTGTAGTGTATTTTCTGTATGGTTTCTTTTCCCACGAGGCCACAAAGAGAAAGGGAAGATATTACCATTCAAAACCTGGGTTAAGGTTCAGAAGTTTCTTAGCCACAGCTCTCTTACTTAAATTCCTTTTGCCTGGTTAGTCCTCCAGGAACATTCAGGTGAGGTAGACCATGAAGGGTAGTCAGTAAGACCTACATGAGATGTAAAATGTGAGTAGCTAACTCCTACAGTGATCTCTGATATTTGTTTTTTGGAAGATGTTGTGATTTAGATGCAGACAAAATCGGAAGAATTCTCCACATCTTTCTGGATGTGGATTGGATTTTGATTTTTTAAGGATAAAACAAGAAGAGATGTTTGAAAATCTTCTGGTGTGAAAGTTATTTTATTTTCAAAACTCTGTAAAGTACTACTCAAACGAAAGAAGTCCGATTGCATGCACTCAAGTGTCAGACAGCCTCCAGATTTATTCCATATGAGATAAGGCATGAGACTGAATTAATGGTTTCTGTAAAGCACTTGGAGCACTTTATGCTTTTATACAGTCGTATTTTTGAGGCACACACATTTACACACTTAGGGAAAGCAGTTTTGCTGCAAAAAGCTTCATCTCTTGCTAGAATGAGGTTCTGTCCAAGTGAATTTATTTTCACACATCTATGCTTTCCACCATCCTTTAGTGGAATGCATGGATTTTTGTCCAGATGATTGCACACATGCCCATTCCATTGCTGGGCCAAGTGTGCAGTTCTTTACTTGAGCTCAGGGACTTTGCCCAGCAAAAATGTGTCCGGAGGTTGTTGGTGCTCTGTAGGGCAAAGTGCATCAATTGTAGTTTTCTGTCGACTGTCTTTTGCCTCGAAATATAGTTTATGATTGTCCTAAATTTAGAAAACCCATTTCTTTAGAATTTTAGTAAATTGTCACCAGATGCTGCTGCAATATTGAAGTCTCTTGCCTTTCAAAACTGCCTCACAGATACAGAGACCTGTCAAATATTCATCTCTCGCAGTCAAAGCTTTGTGGGCAAGAAGCTAAAGAAATGTTGTACCCCTGGGTTTACTCTGTCTGCAAGAGGAAGGCCAGGTTCAAATTTCTCTGAAACCGAATGTATCTATAGGAGGGGAAAGCTGAGGTCTGAAGTCCCCAATTGTTGTTTTATAATGACTTGTTCCTTTTCCTCTTTCTGATTAAAGTTAGCTTGACAGAAGTATAAATCAAGTGGTCAGTATGGAGTTTATAATTTGTGGTTCTTAAAATGTCAAGATTTAAGAAAAAAAAATGTTATGGTTTCCTGAATTTTAATACAACTTATTTAGTTTGTATAATTTCCTTCTCTGTATTTTGTACTTGAATATATCTGCAGAGCATCCCTAAGGCATAGATCTCTTCATTTGAGCTCATATTTTTGAGGGATGGAAAGAGGGATTATGTCTTTTCCTTTATATATCTATATATAAAAGGCCATTGCATCTTTTTTCTTAGCTCTGTTACCAACTTAGAGGAAAAGAGTGAAAAAGATACATGTTCTGCTTTTCTCTCAGTGCATAGCCTTGCACTGTCAAAAATGTCACAGGTTAATGGTACAACTGAGCTCCATTTATCTTATTCTGACAGCTCACCCAACCTCGTACATCTAGCATCAACATCCCTCCTGAAGTAAGTGACATTTTTAGCCTTTGTTCTTCTCAGCTGGGCCTGTTAAAAGGATTTACAGTGATTTTACATAGAGTTTGTAGTACTCTGCTTCTTATTATATGGAATGTGAGTAGAGAAATTTTAGGCTAAATTAGTTTCATAGAATAATTAATACGCTGTTGAAAATTAAAGTCCCACCTTAGAAATCTGAAATTATAGGAATGGATTTTATGAAAAATGATGGCATGTATTTTTAATTTTACAACCTTTCTATTACATTTGCTTAATTATTTATGGATGCTAAAAAAGGCCAGCATGTGTTAGACAGCAATCTAATTTTATCTTCAAAAAAAAAGAAGTAAGTGCGAATCCTAACCAGTAGTTACTTATTAATGACTTGTAAAATGTAGCAAAAAATTTTTGCTGAAGTGAGTTTTATAAAGCCAGGGCTAACTAAAATCTGAATATTTCATGTTTAAAAAATTGGGTTGTTTTATTAAACATGTTAAAATTAACTATTATGTCTTTATAGGCAATAACTATGTATATACAAAAGCAAACTGAAAGCCTTCCAAAACTTGTCACATTTTCAGAAATGCTTGATTACATTAAATTTAAGAGACTTAGGTATCATGTGTAACTTTGGATGGCAGAAACAGCTGAGAATTTTACTCAGCTGCAGTTGGAATCATGTGATGTTTCAAGTGCTTTCTCCTTACTGTGGATAAATTGGTACCAAGAGCAATATTTATCTTTTCTGACCTGGGTGCAGTGCAGCTTTATTGAATTCTTTGGAGAATGGAACAGAATGCAATAGTTCAGTTGGAAGACACAACCACCATCTAGTTCAACCCAAAACCTGCAGTCTATTGAGTATCCCTGGCCAGGAATTCTGGATGCTTCTGTGTTTTGGTCATGCCCATTCTCGTCATAAAAATTCAGTCTCTCATTAATAGATGTGAAATAGTAACTGTTTCCGTATTGTTTCAGAAGGTTTCAGTATTATTTTGTAAAAAAGGTTAAAGTTAATGACATTTCATCATCAGTTTTGGGAAATTGTTGTAATTTAATAAGGTTCAATACATATTTCAGCACAGCTACTCTGAAGACCAAAACATGAAAGTAAGGGACATTGTCTTTGGAAACAGAGTTAACTGGAAAAGAAAACAAAACTGTAAACTTCAACAACTTCACATTGCTGCAGAGCACTTCATCCATCTCTGCCCCCAAACCAACCAACCAAACTACCACTTCTCCTTAAAATGAATTTTGAACTTGTACAGAAATACTGTGACTAAGGAAGCCAAAAGGCTAATGTGGAGCATTTTTTGTTTGGTTGGATTTTTTTTTTCTTTTCTTTTGTGTCTGGTTGGTTGGTTGATTTGGTTTGATCATCTATTTATTTATTTATTAGCAAAAAAAGTTATTGTACTCTCTGGTTTGGTTATTTATTTATTTATTAACAAGAAAGTTATTGTATTCAAAAGTTGACTTGGGAATTTGTTTTTTTTTTATTGTGTATGCAGCTCTAAGCAGTGCGGTAGTTTGAGGGGGGGCCAGGTTCCCTTAAGAAATGGGATGGGTCCCAGGGGGTGGACTTGGTTGTCTCAGGATGTTGTAATGTTATTATTCTATTCCACTTTCTGGTATAACAGCTCATAAGGCAGTGCCTGGCTGATATCCCTCTCTTCTCTTCCCCTCTCTACTTTCCCTCTCTTCACTTCTCTCTCCAGGCAGAGCTCGTCCCTGCTTAACTCATGGTGTGTGTGTGAGCTGGCTCCTGGCTGGCAGGGAATTGTGAGCTGCGGCATGCAGCCTGCTGAGGCATTGTAGGCTTGCGCTGGGGAGGGCAGTTCTGGTCTGCTCTCAGGTCTGCTGAGGGTGGAAGGGGTGGAGGATTCTAGAAGGGTTTAGTCCGATAGACTTGGCTTGGCTTGTGGATGTGTTCATTCTGCCTGATTGCCTTTTGCATATATGCACCTGCAAATAGAATCTCCCTTTAAACTTCTAATCAGTCTGCAGTATCTTCATGCTTACTTTTCAAAAGAAGTAAGAGTCACTTCTGTCCTGTCCCAGTTACTTTGTGGCCCCAAGCTGGGACAAGAAGATACTGTTTTGTATCCCACTTAAAGAAGGATGAAAGCTTACAGGGATGCATGCAGGGGGTAATGAGATATAATACAGAAACTTGTAGAAGCCAAACTTGCTAAGTCTTAAGGAAAAAAACATCTGAGAGTCCATTGCATTGTCAGATAGAGGCACAGTAATTCTAAAAAAAAAAAAAAAA
>VWYK01069295.1:0-15790 GCA_013399775.1 Semnornis frantzii
AATCTAAGGGAAAAAATGTTAAGTATTTCCCACTTTCTAAACCCGTACTGTTGCTGCAGAACATGAAGGAGGCGGCCCACAGGACTGGAAGCAGAATGGCTGATTACAATGTGAGCAAAGGAAAACAACATTGATCCCTAAACCCCAAAGTTACTCCTAGCAATAAACTGGTGAGCCTTGGTGTGGTAATGAAAAGAAGAAATACAAGTTTTGCCATAGTAAATAAGACAACCATGTTGTCTGTTCCTACAGTGCCTGTTAGGAGTAGTTCAAGAGACTAAATTTAATGGTCCTTTTTTGAAAAGTAGTGGTAAAAAGTAATTTCTCACCTAAAAGCATGTGAGGATCCTTAAAATGCATGGTTAGATTTACCACAAACAGCATGGATATGTCACACAAAGTGATTAACTACTTTATTTGAGTATCTTATTGATATCTATCTTATACTTTATCTTACGGTTTACAGATAAAATTTATTTTATGAGTTGTTTCATACTATAAAACTTGAAGAACTAAGTCAAGACCTGTAAAGAAAAGCTTTTATGGAAGTGGAAGTTTCAGTAGCATTCAAACATCAAACTGCTCTGCTATTCAAGAAGGTAAGTGGAAGCTAACAGTAGGAAAGAACTGAAAGAGTGTATTAAACATTGTGAAAAGATGGAAAAGATAATGTGAAAATTTCAGTCCACACACTGCTTTTCAAAAAACGATTTGCTATAGATGTATTTAAGTAACATCCTACTTACCGAAGTTATCTCCAGAGACAACGGTGGTTATGGTTAATGTAACTACCAGATGAGAACGAGAGGAATGAGCGTGCACCAGAGTTGGGTGTCTGACTCTTAGCTGTAGACCTTTATTGACTAGATGCAAAAATTCAGATGCATTTTCAACAGTCCTAGGAAGTAAAGAAACAAGCAGAAGGTTTAGATGACTCAGTAAAAATCACACAAGAACGCAGAGAGCTTAGATGTGAATGTGAGCACTTCCAATTCCTCACTCTTTTCAGGTGGGGGCATAGTCCAAGAAGCAAAAGCTGTAATGTAGTACTGAAAGTGCTGAAGAAGTGGTCTGCCAGCCTTGCTGGTCTATAGGCACTGTAGCTCAGCCCTAGAGGTGACTGAAACCTCTATACCTTCACACTTTGGAAGAAAAGACACAGATTTAAAGATTCCTGGAATCACTAGTCTAACAGAAGTGGAATTGTCCAGTTTATGTGAAGGTAGCTCCTGTTCTTTGGGAAGCACAGAATTAGAGTAAAAAGAAGACATCTGTCTGGGCCTTTGGAATCATAGTTCACATGTGGAATTCAATCCAGAATCCTTGGGAAAAAGTTTGTTCTATTCTTTGATGAGCAGAGACTCCAGCACAATCTCATAATAGACAGATGTTTCTACAGACCTCCCTATCTGTTTCCTTTTCCAGTTATGTGAAACAGTGCAAATATGACCAAAGGGCAACAATCTCACTCAGAAAGGGAAATAAACTGATGAGGTAAAGAAAAGAACTACTACAATTTGCCCCAGGTTTGCAGTGTTTAAGACAAATGCAGTAAGATTGCCCGCCCTCTCTTTTTACTTCATTGCCTTCTTCAACAATCACTCAAGTTACATCACATAAACATTAGCTTCTAGATGGGGGTATAAATTATTATGACTGCATATCATGGTCTGCTTACTGAATGTCCTGAAAACACCAAAACCATTAATAACTCTCCTGACAGACTACAGGCTTGATTCCACATCACTGTAGTCAGCAAAAGCAAGCCTGTGATAAAATGCAAAGCCTTCACGGGTTAGACTTGGCTGACTTCAGTAAGAGTCACACTGGGCACAAACATTTTATGCTAAGAACAACTATACTTGAACAGCTTAGAGATGAAAGGGCTGTACCAAATTAAAACAATTTCCTCTGAAAATAAAGCAAGGGCATCTGAAAAACAAAAGAACATGTAGCCACACCATGATTATAGACACTGAAGAGAAGCAGCCACTTGTGTAACCAGGGCTGCAGGAACTAAGTAGTCACTATTGACTTCATCTTTCAATCCTGAGCTGCACATGCTGGGCTCCTCTATAACAACTCTGTCTCTGTCCATCCACTGGGGATATCGCACTGGTTGGTTGACCTGGCACCAGCAGAGTAGTGTCTCTGTTTAGAGAAGGCCAAGACTCACACTGGGGTGATCTGACTATTACCTCAAATCCAAGGAGGCAGATCATGCCTTCCTGAGTTTTGAACTGCATCTTCCAATAGCTGGTCAACGAGGACCAGGCACTCTGAAAGGTATGCAAACTTCATGAGGATGTAGCAACAGGCAATCATAGAATCATAGAATGTTAAGGTTGGAAGGGACCTCAAGGATCCCCTAGTTCCAACCCCCTGCCACAGGCAGGGACACCTCCCACTAGAACAGGTCACTCAAGGCCTCATCCAATCTGCTTCTGCAAGCTGCTGCTGGGCACTAGCAAGGAGTCAGTGCTACATGGTAGTGTTGTCTAACTAGCATTTGGAGAAGATAGGCCTCAGGGGAACTGCAGCTGACTTTAGAGGTAAGAGCATCCTCAGCCCAGTGCTGCGAGTTTGGCACAGCAGCTTCTTAGGAGGGCTGACAGTAACAGTTTTTAATATAATCTCTACAGCTTTATCATGCTGTATGTAGTGCATGTTCCAGGCCCAGATTCTACAAAGAGAAGCCCCATTGTGGTTAGGTTAAAAATTTGATGTTGAATGTTCTCCAAAGCCAACCAAGCCATAAAAGAAGAGGGTTTTGTGATTCAGTAAGATGTACATGTTAACAGGAAAAAGACTACTGTACTTTAATGGATATATGGAGAAGCCAAAGCAACCCAGCAGGCCAATACATTTTGGATGTAATATTATCATAAAGGAGGTTGTGTTTTCATTCAATGCACTAGTTGTTTACTTTAGATTCTGGGCAGCTGGGTGGCCTCATTCACTGGTACTCTTACTTTGTTTGGGTTTGCTTTTTCATATTAACCTTTCTGTGTAATTATTAATATAACTTGTTTATGAACTGGATTTTTTTCACTGCTTGCATTGTAATTGAGATTCAGGTCTGTATTCTTATTTATATTTGCATTAGAACTGACGATCAGTCGAGATAAATGGTTTTAAGGAGGTGCTTGGTTCAAGGTGCCAGGTTCCTTTAAAATTTACAGAAATAAATAAAGCAGCCATTTTATGAACTAGGATAAATGAAATCTTGTTGCAACT
Source organism: Semnornis frantzii (assembly GCA_013399775.1). Classification (NCBI taxonomy): domain Eukaryota; kingdom Metazoa; phylum Chordata; class Aves; order Piciformes; family Ramphastidae; genus Semnornis; species Semnornis frantzii. The sequence goes on from VWYK01069295.1 coordinate 3,238, forward strand.
TCTGGTTCCTGCCTCTATGGCACAAGTCCATCTACATCGCACTTCTCCCTTCCCCAAAGCTTAGGAAATGAGTTGGTTTACCCACAAACTATGCAAAGCTCTCTTGGGAAGGGAGTAGATATTTTTCAGGAATGAAACAAGGCCAGCATGTTGGTTACTGAAAGACAATAATTAAAAATTACTTCAAGGTTCTGATGAAGCAGGAAAAATTCATCTCCCTTCATACCCACACTATATGCACTCGTTTTAATTTTATAAGTCATATGGTTCTTTTCTTCTCTAGTCAAAGGAAAAAGATTAGCTCCTTCAAGATAGATTCAGCACACAAAAGGCCACTCCCAATGTCTTCTGAAGGGAGTTTTTCTTTCCCTTAATTCATCAGATGCGAAAGGCTGGGGCAGAGTCACAGCTGGAGACATCCACTATCAGCACAATACAGACAGTGAGGGCAAAAGGATTCACCACTTCAAGTTCCAAACATTTAAAGCATGCGGACTGTAATCAAGGATGCAGAATTTCTCTAGAAATCATATTCAACTTCAAGACTGAAGAGCAGGCATACTCCTTCCTAGGATATTTCTGTGATTATTTTTTCATAGAAAGAATGGAGAGCTATACAGCCTTCATGGTGAACAAAAAACACTTTACAATTTCTCTGGGGTCTCACTTTTCTATGAGCAGTTCAATGGCTAGAAAAATACAAGTCAATAAATGTGCATAACTTGGGAGAATAAAAGTAGGTTTACACAACCCTCCAGTACATTCTTGTGTTTTTATCAAGGCTTATCTGGCAATAGCATAAACCCACATAAACAAGCAGCTACTAGACTGCTATGTGACTAAGTCCCACAAGACAAAAATACTGCCTTCAATTATTTACACTGAGGGTGTGTTTTATTTTAATGGGGAGAGGGGGGATGTTTCTCATATCTGACTTCTAGCTCCTCCTAGAAAAGGAGAGATTAGACAATCACAAGTATTATTAGAGAAAACTGAAGAAAAACATACTGTTTCTCCCAGAAATGTAAAATGCTATAATATTTTATTACCTCCTATTGCAAGATGTTTCTTTTCACAAACATTGTTTGCCCGAGGAACAGAGCATTTTTTTAAAAGTTGCTAGACTTCTCTGTAGTGCACAAGCAGAAATGTCTGCTTCTAGAATGTGGCCACAGAGAGAAGTCCAGTAGCTTAATTTCACTGGGTAGCATCACCTCTCTGGTGTCACTAGTACTGTTAAAATTTGGTTTTGCTAAAGTAGATTTGTGATGGTTTGGGAGTTCCCTGCCCCCNCTCTGTGTTATCTGTGCTTGTGTCCTTGCTTTTATACATCTCAGGAAGCCTATGAGTGAAGTAGACATCGCCATTGTTTTTCTTTTCACAGCCTATAGTCTATTTTTTTTTTAATTAAAATAGTCCAATTAGCCTCAAACCAGCACAAGATTTAATGATAGCATAAACACTACACTTGGAACTAAAATGAAACATCTGAAATAGATTCACTCTTGCTAATGAATAAATTGTTATAAACATGATTTTTACCATCTAATTAGCCAAGGTGAATATTTCATATGTAACATTTGCTTTGTGTACTACACATATAACACCAAGAATAATTCCCATTTTTACTAGACCAAGACATTGTATTGCTTAGGAAGAACAAGAAGGCATTAAAATAAAGTATAGATGTAGCCTTAACTACCTTCTTAGCTCCCAACACTGTTGTGATGTGTAAATAAGAATCAAACTTAACACATACTGATGCTGGGAAGGTATGCATCTTAAAACTAAATGAGTAGAGGCTTTACTTAGAATCATAGAATGGTTTAGGTTGGAAGGGACCTACTTCTTAGATTTTAGTTAGCAGAACTTGGATTTTCAAGAACTACAGGTTCAAATACCACCATCCTAGTTCCGATTTTAAAGCATCCAGTGTAAGATCACTTAAAATGATCTTATTCCTAAAGTATGTTTTTTGAAGTCCAGTGCATGTAGGGAAAGGTAACATTCTACAGCTGCTTAGAAATTTACAAGAAATGTCTACATTTCTATGATAATAGAACGTGTCCAGAGAAGGGCCACGAGGATGAACAGAGGGCTGGAGCCCCTTCCTGTGAGGACAGGCTGAGAGAGTTGGGTTTTTTCACTTTGGAGATGAGAAGGCTCTAAGGAGACCTTACTGTGGCCTTCTAACATCTGAAGGGGGCCTACAAGAAAGCTAGTGAGGGAGTTCTAGGATGTCAGGTAGTGATAGGACTAGGAGGAATGGATCCAAGCTGGAGGAAAGTAGATTCAGATTGGATATTAGGAAGAAGTTCTTTACCATAAAGGTGGTGGGACACTGGAAAAGGTTGCCCAGAGAGGTAGTGGAAGTCCCATCCCTGGGTGATTTTAAGGCCAGGCTGGATGTGACTCTGGACAACCTGATCTAGTGGAAGGTGTCCCTGCCCATGGCAGGGAAGTTGGAACTAGATGATCCCTGAAGTCCCTTCCAACTCTGATGATTCTGTGATTCTCTGAATATTTAAATTTTATAATTTAGTAAGACTAAATGGAAGTACTTTGTCATTTGGTTACCTGCCCCTTCTTTTTCTACAGCTGCCAAGATGCCCTAGATCCAGGAGCAACAAAATGCACAGCTATTCTAAGGCATTTGGTGAGGCACTGGAACAGGGAGGTTGCGCAGGGAGGTTGTGGATGCTCCCTCTCGGGAGGTGTTCAAGGCTAGGTTAGACGAGGCCTTGAGTGACCTGTACTAGTGGGAGGTGTCCCTGCCTGTGGCAGGGGGTTGGAGCTAGATGATCCTTGAGGTCCCTTCCAACCTTACTATTCTGATTCTATGATTCTGGGTGGAAGGTGCTTAATACAGGAGTGCAACTAAAAGTAACTGTACTGCTGTTTCAGAAAGTATTTTAACATTTGCAACCAACTGCTGTCTAATAAACTGTGCTAATGGAAACAGCAAGAACCGTCCAATTTCTTCTTTTGCTTATACTTAGACGTGATAACTGGTGCCTGTAGTGCAAGTCTGTGACAGCTATGCACTTCACTGACACTGGATCACCACCACACAACTGTGTACTTGTGTACTTACTCATTGTGTACTTACTCATACATAAGCAATGGAACATCTCTCTTTCCTTCTTTGGTTGTCACAACATCACGTTTGACACCAAATACTTTTCCGCAACTGTCTTTGGCCAGAAGATCAAAAATTTCATTATTATACACTTCTACAACAGAAACTTCAACCCAGTAACTTCCTGGTGGCTTTTCTGATATAAGCCTGGAGAATAAACAAAGAAGAATTAAAAAAAAAAAAAAAAAAAAAGGCGGCAGCAGAAGTCAAACCCCAAGTGAGCAATCTGCAAACAAAGATCTATTTTTTAATTTCAATCTAATTACAATATGATCAGATTGCTTATTAAATATGCACAGTTGTGGCTTTGCCTCACATACATGCTACTGTTAAGCCGAAGAATCAGAACATACAGTTAAATTATATGTGTAGCAGTAAATAAAACTTCATTTTCCAAACATCTACACCAGCTTACACTGTTTTTCTCCACTAACCTCCCTCCCTCCTCAAGAGTTTTTTTAATACCATTCCTCTGCTGGACATCATTGGTCTCAGAGCTCAAGGTATGACAAACTTTGGTAGAGTGCAAGCAACAAACAGGTGGATATGGTGAACTGCCCATATAGCCTCTGTAAGTGGTTATCTGTCCACAGGCTCAGAAAATTCATAAATTAAAGGCTGTTCAGGAGAATATATACCATTAGACACAGTTATTCTGGTAAAAACATGTTTGGGGTTTTTTTTTAATTTAGCATGTTCTCCAAAAGAAACAGGCTTAGCTGGCAAAAAAATCAAATCATGCAACAGGTTCAACTGAAAAAGCTAAGAATACTCAAAGTGAGAATACATCATGGTTAAAAACACTACCAACATTCTTTGGGACTGGATTCTAATCTGGATCCTCTTCACCTATTTTGATTGTCAATTTTTACAAAACTTGCTAAAGCTTAATTGTGTTTTGGACTTCCAGAGCTGTGTTTGAAACGTATTCAAAAGGTAATTAGGAACCTGAAAGACAGATAGTCTTATAGCACAAACCAAGACTGCATAATCTTGTTTTAGAAAGATCAGTCTAAGCAGGAGAGCCTGGAAATACCTATATTGAAGGGCAGTCAGAGAATCATTAAATGCTAACCATCGTGAAGCAGAAATCAGTGATGATAAATACATTACAAACTTTATTTCATCTTTCCATAAAGTTTAAGGTGACTGCCACTCACATGAGTTTTTACTTAGTTGTTACCTGAACACTTCTTGTGTAGCTCGAGGAATAATTCCAAGTTCTGATTCATTCTCTGTGGAGTATGCAGAGTTTTCCTCTAACTGTGGTCCCAACATTGTGTATGTCTTCCCACTTCCAGTCTGCCCATAAGCCATGATACACACATTGTACCTGAAAATAACAAGGACCTTCATTTATTTCACCCTTACCAAATGTGTTTGTTAGGTGGCAAGTCAAATCCCAGACAATTTGGAAACAAAAACTGAAACAAAAAGAATCACAGAATACGTCCAGTTGGAAGAGACCTCAAGGATCTTCCAGTCCAACCCCTGACCCAGCACTGAAGGGTCAACACTAAACCACATCGCTAAGCCCCAGGTCCACACTCTGCTTAAACACCTCCAGGGACAGTGACTCTGCCACTGCCCTGGACAGACCATTCCAGTGTTTGATAACACTCTCTGTGAAGAAATATTTCCTAGCCTGAACCTCCCCTGAACCTCTCAGCCTGAACTTCCCCAGTGCAGCTTGAAACCATGTCCTCTAGTCCTGTCACTTGACAACAAGAAGAGGCTGACCCCCTCCTCACTCCAGCCTCCCTTCAGATAGTTGTGGAAAGTGATGAGGTCTGCCCTCAGCTTCCTCTTCTCCAGACAGAACAACCCGAGCTCCCTCAGACGCTCCTCACAGGCCGTGCGCTCCAGCCCTTCATGCGCCTTGCTGCTCTTGTCTAGACACACTCAAGAACCTCAATGTCCTTCTTGTAGTGAGGGGCCCAGAAATGAACACAATACTTGAGGTGAGGCATCGCTAGTGCGAAGTACAGAGGGATGATCACCTCCCTGTTCCTGCTGGCCACTGTATTTCTTATACAAGCCAGGATGCCATTGGCTTTCTTGGCCAGCTGGGCACACTCCTGACTCATGTTCAGCCAACTGTCAACCAATACCCCCAGGTCCCTCTCCAAGTTGCAGCTTTCCAACCACACATCCCCACTGGGTTGTTGTGACCCAGGTGGAGGACCTGGTACTTGGCCTTGTTAAACTTCATACAATTAGGCTTGAGCCATCAATCTAACCTGTCTAGATCCCATTGTAAAGCTTCCCTACCCTCTAGCAGAACAATGCAGTCACTCAGCTTGGTGTCATCTGGAAACTTACTGAGGGTGCACTCAGTTCCCTCATCCAGATACATAAATATTATCCAGATAATAAAGATACTAAAGAGGACACTCCCCTGCATATTTCTTTCTGTACATCTCAAAATCTCACAGAAACTTCAGTACTGCTCATAACATCACCTAAACAGAGATTTAAGTTTTTTTGAAAGCAGAGTTAAAGGGCAGGGAACTGACAGAAGAGGGATGCTTAGCTTGGAATGACTTGATGAAATTAGACCTCCAGCCTGCTCCACTTCCAGTTCATGCACAACTGAGTTTCTTGTTAATCAGTTCCTAAACCACTGTAGTTTACAGTAAAGAATTTTAAAGTAAACCATGACTGGATTTGATTTATCTTACAGAGCTATGCTTCAAACCACAGTACTGATATCTTAACAGCTGTGAAATTCTTCAGCTGTCACAGCCTTTTTCAGGCAGGTTCATCAGTCACTGCCCTGAATCACTGCAAAAAGGTAAGAGCCCTCATAATAGGAGTACAAGCTTTTTATTCACAGAATCGCAGAATTAACGAGGTTAGAAAAGACCTCTGAGATCAAGTCCAACCTATACCTAACCTGTCTAATTAACTAAACCATGTCACTAAGTGCCTTAACCACCCTCCTTTTAAACACCTCCAGGGATGATGACTCCACCACCTCCCATGCACACAAAAGCTACTCTGGAATAAAGATGGTAAGAGCGGTTCTGGTATGGACATGTAGAAGGTGAAAATGTACACTGTCATTGCAGTGTACAGGCACCTATCAAACAATTCATTATCTTCTAAAATAGACATGAACATAACTAAAAATGCCTGATTCTCTGCACTGGGGGAAAAAAAAGAGTCCATAGCTCTGTTGTGGACATCTGTGTCACAGATTTCTACACAGTGAGATCAAAGTAAACATCTGAAGCTAAACAAGTGGGTAGATACAGAAGTCTCCATCCACAATACTGCTTTCTGTTGGTGACTAATACTGTACTGCACGGCTTAAAGTTAGTCCCTGCTTGGCTGTGTCTGCTCTGCAGCAGCAGCTGCCGACACACAGGTATTGACCACAGAATTGTGCCTGCAAAACTTCCTGGAAGACATACAGGTATGTTGACAGGGCTGCTTCTTCCCTGGACTATCATGTTTGTCCATGGACACAACATCGGCAGAATCTCTACACGCAAGGAGTGCTTCACAGCATGCTGACATTTCTGCTCTGCTAGAGAGCTGCAAGAACAGACTTGTTCCTGGTTTGCCAAGGAGTAAAATTTCACTTGCCTAAGCTACCTACTCTTTGTCCAGACCTGAACAGCTGCTTTTGATTATCTGATGCTGTTCCTCATATCAAAAATGTTTCACGCATGTGCTAGCAAGTTTCAATGAACACCCCTCACCTAATTGTTTTAAATTTCTAGTTTCAAGCCATGAAATGCAGGACCACTGCAGAGAAGTATACTTGCAGTAAATTTTTTTGCATATTAAACATACCTAGAAGCAACTATTTTTTGGAGGATTGTTCAGAAAGCTTTCTTTTATTAGAATGAAATGTGGGCAACATACCAAATACTTGGATACCACTTCTGGGCATGTGAAGTCAAAGTTGCAGTCAGTAAACTTATAGCAAGGTTCCTCCACATTTCAGGATGCAGAATTTAAAACAGAAGCCTAGTCATAGACTTGATGAAGTAAAGGAGATAAGATAACAGAAAATAAAAGAGCATTACAGTGAAGTGAAAAGTGCTAGAAATTAGGTCTGTAAATATAAAACAAGGGATTTCTCTAAGTATTCACTGCTGGCATAACTTTAGTTGCATTTATGTCAGGTGAGAAGCTCACCAGTTTTGGTAGTTTTCAGCTAACATGATCGATTTTTACAATTTCACATCTAATGCATACTGCCTTGCCAGCCCATAGGTTATTGACACTTCTGGCTCCACTTCAAAATCTTTGAAGAGAGATCTTTGGAATCAAAAAGGGAGCCAAGAGTTGTAGTTTTTCTTAGTAAAAACAGAAGTATTTTTAAAAGTTTTTCAAACTTTCATCTACGCTGGCTAATCAAATATTCCTTAACTGCTATGAGTTAGAAAGCAAGCATCCTGGACAAAATAGTTCTGGCAAGATACTGGTGACATGATTAGAAGCTCAGTAAACAAGTGCTTGCAACACTGAAGACAGAGATGCAAATCAGATGTCAGTGATAACTTCTCTGCCAAAGTCAAATCATTTTTTCAGTAAGCCCACGTGAGCTATAATTATCCAAAGCAGTATTAAATCTAATTAGGCTCAGGGGTAAAACAAATTGTTGAGTAACTCAACAAGAAGATAACCATGAGCAACAGACTACTTCATATTTACCTAGTTTACTTTGTTGGTGTTCTGGTTCCTATATAAGGTTTTCAAGTAGAGCAATCTGAGCATTTTGGACCCTGGCATTTCTCCTTCTCTAATCTGCTTCATCAGTAATATTACTGTTATATTCTTGTTTAGAAAACAAGCTATGATAGTGTCAAACGATTTTATTGTATTTCTCTCCTGAAAAGTGTGTGGGTGTTCAGTGTAGCACAGTTATCACTAGGAAAGAACACTGTTAAAGGAAATAAAAAGAGGAGAAACACATTTTCCTTTAAAATAAATAAACAAGCTTGATTCTTCAATGGTGTAAAGAAAGGAAATGTTATCTTACTCCCTTGCTGGCCTTGTATGGCTAACTGTAAACTTTGAAGCCTGGTGTGCTTTGTCTGTTTTGCATATGGAACAATGTTTTCTTTCTGTATATTTATACAGAAAAAAATAAATGATTCATTAAGAAAGAAAAATAAAGAAAAAATAAATGAGTGCAACACTCCTTTATACTTAAGCCTGAAGTTGTTAACAGACCACTTTGGAGCCCAGACTAAAACAGTGAGGATCAGTGAAAAGGTTCAAGGTTCAGGCTAAATGTGTCTGTTTCCCATTTACAATAGGAAGGCTGCTGAGGAACACGGCTCACATGCACAGCCTCGCTTTCCTGAAAACCTGCTGTTTAAATGGCAGTTCTGGAAGAACAAGACAACTGTTTTGTTTTCAAAACAGAATCTTTCCTAACTGAATATAAAAATCCTAGCTTTTAGGACAAGATTCTCTCAATGTGAAAATTAGAAAGTGGGAAGTACAGTAGATCGAAGTACAGATCACATACGTCTGGAGATACATAGGCATTATATTGAACCAAAATGACCATGTGCATTGCAAAAGGAAAACCAGAGAGCAAAAAGAGTGTTCATAAGGACTTCTTTAAGCCTCTCCAACTTCGTGGTCCCTGGGTTGCTCAGCTATGGAAACTGTGGTGATTGTCCTTGGTAAACTAGTATAATGCTCTATGTGCCATACAGGACTCCTCTAGCCCAAGCAGCCCTTGTGGACCCCTCTGTGGCATGTGTAAAGGGATGGCTGTGATTTCCCAATATTCAAAATATCCTGGTATGACTCTTCTAGGCTGCTTTTAAGAAAAGGAAACATGGAAACCAGTGTGCAGACTGCTGGGAACACAGATTGCCACTGCTCAACTATGCCACTGTGGACGGAAAGAGACCGTCTTTTGCTCTGCAGTGAGAGAAAGGTCCAAGATAGCTCTACAACAACCGTCTATAAGTAAGTGGAGTCACAGCTGGGGTGAGAAAGGAGCAGAAGGGAAGTTCCGCATAAATCTTAGTTCGAGCCTCAAGGATTACAATATTCACTTCAAGGCTTTTCTCAGGAGTAGCTTAAGTTGGGTGTAGTATAAATGGCAAATCACACTTCATGAACTTAAGGCTGAAAGTGATTACCGATACTGGTTAGTAGCTGTTACTGTATCCAAACCAGAATTCTGGTTTAATCCCAGAGCCCGAAGCAGCATTAGAACTATGACTGAGGATGCTAAGGAATTGATTATATCACCTCCTGTGGCTTTTGCTGCACACAGAACCAAAACAGACAATCAGAGAGTGGCCCTGGCAGGCCTTTCATATATGAATACATTGGTAGATAAGTTGTGTCATACTACATACCATATGTGTCTTCAGCTGAAAACCAGTTATGAAACATAGCCTACCACAACACAAAAAAAGGAGATAGCACCCTCCATTAAGAAGCAATGCTTAAGTTCACCAGAAAGAGACCAGAGGAAAAACATGATTTTTTTTTTCCACAAATTTGTCTGCCCTGCTAAATTTTGTAAACAGTGTTTCCAGTGTTTATATGGAAAACAATCCTCACCTGGCGCCGAGTAGAAAGAAAACAGGAAAATGGAACCGCAAAGTCACAAAACTTGACAGGACCACCACAGGACCTTTTTTTCCCCTTCTCTTTCTTACTCCTGTCTTTTAACTTACCCATCCAGCAGAGATGTTAGTAAAGGGGCCACATCTGCAAATACTGTGTCTTGAGACTCTGAAGCATTGTAAACTCTGAGGAGCAAAGTGAAATTATTAACTGAACAAAAAAATATAAATATGTTGTCACAATACAAGAATACAAACTAGGGAAAAGGAACCAGTGTCGTAAAACTTGTGACTTGATGACCTTTCTGTGTCAAGGGACGGAAAACTAGTACTCCTACTCTCAGTATTCTACTTTTGGGGTTGTTCGTGGAGGAGGAAACAACCCACAGGAGTACACCTGTGGCTCTCTGAGTTCATCCTCATTCTTCTGCCTGGATCCCCATTGCGTTCTCCCACTTACCAAACTGTGAGACTTGTGTCTCCTTTGTGTCACACTAAGGAAGGGAGTGGTCAGGTTGTGCATCCCTTTAGATGAGGTAGAGAGGCTGCAAACTTGTCTCATGACTTGTGTCAGAAGAATCAGTGATGGAGCAGAAATCAGAAGGCTCCTGTGGGTTATGTTTAAGGATGCACTGTCTTTGTGGGCAGCATCAGCCTAAGGTATCACAGTATCACCAAGGTTGGAAGAGACCTCAAAGATCAAGTCCAACCCATTACCATGGACCTCAAGACTAGACCATGGCACCAAGTGCCACGTCCAAACCTGCCTTGAACACCTCCAGGGACGGTGACTCCACCACCTCCCTGGGCAGCCCATTCCAGCAGTGAATGACTCTCTCAGTGAAGAACTTTCTCCTCACCTCGAGTCTAAACCTTCCCTGGTGCAGCTTGAGACTGCGTCCTCTTGTTCTGCTGCTGGTTGCCTGAGAGAAGAAAGCAACCTCCTCCTGGCCACAACCACCCTTGCTGTAGACAGCAATAAGGTCTCCCCTAAGCCTCCTTTTCACCAGGTTAAACAATCCCAGTTCCCTCAGCCTCTCCTCACAGGGCTTGTGCTCGAGGCCTCTCACCCCTGCCTCTGCTGAACTATCAGCTCTGAAATAAACACCTGACGAGGAAAGACTTTCTTCTACACTGTACTGTGGACTGCAGACAGAATGAATGACAGATAAATTGAATGAGTTATTCCACCCTTCAGGAAAGAGCAATGGCAGTTCAATCCCTGGGTCAAAACAATGCCTAAAACAACTGCATGTGGTTTTTTTCAAATTCAAGGGGTTAAAAAAAAAATGCTAACATAGGGCTCTTCAAAGAAATCTCTCCTCCAACTATTTCAGCTTTAACATTTGCAGAGTGTAAAATCAAGACCTGAAAATAGGAACTCATTGAAGAGAGGAAACTGATCTTAAAACGTGGACATCTTAACTAATTAATTTCTCCTCTGGCACACCAAAAATACCTTCCCTGAGATAAAATCCTGAAGAAAGTACGGTTTATAGTACATGAACAGAATCCAAAACACGAAAGTCATTACCCACACTTAAGTATTAGAGGTATGAATGCTTGTCTTTGGAAAAAAAATCCCTTTTCTGATACATTTTTCTGGGTCAGTTGTTTGGGATTATTGTTGTTGTTGTTTGTTTAGCTTTGTTTTCCAATGAATGATGTGTGCTTGTTACAGCATTAAAAACAGGAATTTATGGTAGCACCAAACATTACACAGCATAGTAACTTCTCTCTGTATAAAGTATACTACCCTTCACTTAGTAGTATCCCATAGTATGACACTGCAAGCTTAGCTGAATTAAGACATACCAAGTAAATGCTCTTTAGCATGTACTCAAGTCTCTTTGTATATTTCACCAGGATCTGGCCACTACAGCCTATAGCCTGCAAAAATGTAGTTTTTGTATTCATGTTGTCTACAAATAACACTGTACAGGGGAGTTACATAAACAGGTACAGAATTAGAGACAATCCACTCAGTTAAGTACTTTTTTCCTGACAATAGCCAGAGGAAGGAATGAGAAACGTTATGGTGGCTGGAGGCACAATAATTAATCTCTGTGCCTCATCCTAATCCTTAGAAGATATAAGATGGCCTCAAAATCGAAATATGAATTGAATCTCTGTTAAAAAAAAAAAACAAAAAGCAAAGTATTCAGTTACTTTTTGCATCTTCCTGAATTCTTGGCCTGGAGTAACATCCTGTGTCAATGTGTTCCATTGTCTAATTATAAATTGCATGAAAATGCATTCTTTTTAATCAGGAAAGGAGTACTTGTCTGGTTAAATGGACAAAAACTGCATTCCACTGATGTGCTGTCATAATACACTGAGAAACCAAACAATATGCAGAGTTGTGGCACAGTTCGTACTGGGAGGACACAGACCCTGAACAGCAATTCTCTATCCTTGCTTTGCATGCATATGCTTCAGTAAACTTTGCACATCAAATTGCAAGGGCAATATACATAAGCAAAAGCATGTCCTAACACTTTTCTCTGCTTATCATCTGCAATTGATGAAATATTCATAAACATCAAGTCCTCCATCTTAACCAACCATTAACTCTATCCAATCCTCTCTACCATACTGAGCCTCTAACTCAATATGTGTTGAAATGAATGAATTGAAACAACTCAGAATTATGACATGGTAGGAGTTGGAAGGGAGCTCTGAAGGTCATTGAGTCCAACCTCTCTGTCATAAAGAATCACCCAGAACAGGTCACACAGAAACACATCCAGTCAGGTCTTGAAATTCTCTAGAATCATAGAATCATAGAATGGTAAGGTTGGAAGGGACCTCAAGGATTATCTAGTTCCAACCTCCTGCCATAGGCAGGGACACCTCCCAC
>VWYK01069321.1:11199-29216 GCA_013399775.1 Semnornis frantzii
AGGGGGGCAAAAGAAAAAGGAGGGGGGCAAAAGAAAAAGGAGGGGGGCAAAAGAAAAAAGAAAAAAAGAGACCCAAATAAAGTAATTTTGACTTTTACCACAATTACTTCATAGAAGATCTTATATGCAGTAAAAGGTTTGGATCCAGCCGAGAAAGAAGGTACTATACCCATCCCAACCCCAGGACCCAGTCCTACACACACTAAACTGCCATTATCTTAATTGCCTAGTGATAACCTCAGCAACGTGCTGGAAGATCAGAAACAAGAAACAGAAACATTTTTTCATGGGTGAATACAGATAAATCACATACCTACATTTTCAAGTCAATTGTTGATCAAGGTGGCCTAGTTTGTGGCACCTTTGGCCTAATTGCAGGTGAATTAATCAGCTGCAACTGAGCACCAGAGCTATTAATTGTTTACTCTCACCTGCAGGACCATGAACCAAGAGGAAAAAGCCCTTATGGCAGTGTTTGCATTACAAACAGCCTTCACCCAGCTTGGTCCTCCTGAAACCTTCCAACTCCTCTACCATGATGAAACAAATCTTGGTCTATGTCAACATTCAGCTTGTTTCAGATGAGATGTTTCCATGAGCACCCTCAGTCAAGCAAGACCCTGCTTTTCTGCTCAGCTGAGGACCCAAATGGCAGTACCTATGAAAGCTGCTGAGCCTTCTATAGACATTTAATGCTGTTTTCTGCAATTGCACACAACTTTCAGCTCCCACAGGGTGTCATCTTCAGCACACCCAGTGTCACCACTGGCTAAATTCATGTGGCTATTTCAGAAGGCCTGGGACATCCTAAATGACAGTGAATCCCCACCAAGCATTTTTACTGCCTTTAAAAAGCAGTCATCCCTGGGAAAGAGTGGGTTTGTCTGGAAAGGCAACACTTTGCATAACCTTTCCAGATCCTGCAATACACGGGGTGAAGAGATAATGCATCCTGGCATCCTTTCTTGTATTTCTTCAGGATATTGAAAGACCACCAAGCTTTATACAGTCCACCTAAAGCAAAGCCTCACTCACATGAGATTAAACCCAAATTACAGGCAAGCACTTGGGTTTGTTCAAGGTCCAGTTGTTTGCTTTGCATTACTCTTTCTGCTACGGTCCTCCTTCCAGAAAAGTTAAGGATATGCAGAAATAAAACACAGAACAAACAAAACAAAACAAACAACAAAAAAAAAAAAGGTAACAAAAAATCCCCCCACAGCTCTTTTGCCTGTGATAAAGATATTTTCCTGAGCAGTTTTTTATTTTTTATTTATTTTAAATTTTTTTGCTTGATCAAAGAGGAACCTATTAATATATTGAGTTTTCTTTCTGCATTTCAAAGGGCATTTCACAAAGGTTGATGTTCCCTTATTGCAGTTCTTAAGAAACTGAGAAAAGTATTTGTGGTGCAACCAACGGTGTGCTATGCTAAATGCTTTTTTTTCCCTGTCACCCTGCCAAGCTATTTTGCAGTGATACTGTTCAAAACAGCTTAAGCAAGATTGATTCACAACAGCTTAAGAGGGCTCTGATTCGTGCTTGTTGCAGGTCCGTGCTGGACAGACACAAGACACCAAGGGCAAGGCATCCCCACCAGATGTGACTACTTCTGCAATGTCCTCCCCACAGCTCAGGCTGTCGTCGTGTTGGTGATTCCTGCTGGTATCAGTGTCCTGGCAGGGCTGAGGGTTAAGCCACAGCTCCCATCTTACTCAGCTGTGGTGGGTAAAGGTCTCTTACCCAAAATCACAGATGTTTACAGCTGCTGCAATGAACTCAGCAAACCTGGTCCCTTGCATTAGGCAGAAATGTAGAGAAATACATCTTTTATTTCAGTCCACACCTACCAAAAAAGCAATTAAGTGCTAAATATTTTACCTCCTACTGAAGCCCTTTTGACTTTACACCTCTAAGAGGACTGTAAACATGTGCTTGGGGATAAGCACACGTGATAGTATGCATATGCAAATTAATCACTCACTAGACAGGGTGAAGCTTTAATGTTTCAGTGAACTGTGATCTTCCCTAAATCACTAAGGAAAATTCACTTCAGTAAAAACTCTACACTCATGTACAAATGCAGCCATTGTCTGCTTTGTTAGTGGAGCCATGGAAGTGTTTTATAAAAATGTAAAGCTGTATTAATATAAACAGGAAGATCCAAATATTGAGACCCTAATTCATGAAGATCATAGAACCATAGAATGGTCTGGGTTTGAAGTGACCTCCAAAGGTCATCTAATCCAACCCCCCTGCAGTAAACAGGAAGTGTCCTCAACTAGACCAGGTCACACAGAGCCCTGTTAAGCCTCAGTTTGACTATCTCCAGGAATGGGGCCCCAACCACCTCCCCAGGCAAACTATTCCAATGTTCTACCATCCTCATGGTAAAGAACTTGTTCCCAACATCCAATCTAAATCTGCTCTTCTCCAGTTTGAAGCCATTGCCTCTTGTCCTATCGCCACATGTCAAGGGTTTGCTAATTCTCACTTTGTGCAGCACATTATTTCAGAATAATGAGCACTGCTGCTCTCCTACTCTTGGCCTGACCTGCTCCTTGCTTATAGCAGCCACGGTTTGAAAAGTGAGACCCACAGCTATTCACCTTCCTTGCAAGCTTATGAGGAATTTGACAGGACATCCATCAACTGGTACTGTTCTTCAAAGTGGAAAAAGACAGAGTATTTTACCTTCCAACTATATAACTTTGCATAATAAAACTGTTTAGACTTGGAGATTTTTTTCTGATGAATGTCAAATACTCTACAGCAGCAGCCTTCACCAGCAGATTTAAATCAGGCAGCTTAAATGAAAGCCTGCTTCACAATTTATCCACTAACTTTACCTTTTTTCCAGAATCAGAGAAGAAAAAAACAAACCCTGAACTCACTCTGCCTACAAAAAGGCTTTTGAAAACAGTAATGCTGCAGTGATTGGAAACACAACCACTTTTTCCCCCATGAAGATGTAGAAAAGAAGATATTCCTCCAACTGTTTTAATTGGTTTTTAAAGGTGTTTCAAAAAAGCTTATCACTTCAGGGTCAATGTAGCTATTCTCCACAATGACTTCAGCTACTGAACTGATTTTCAAGAGGCACGAACATTATTAGACATTAAAAATGTCATTAACAGATAACAAACACATCTCTAACGCTACAGATGTATCTTTGAGGCAACACCACATTGTCTTATCACTGGAGGGCTCTTCAGGGCAATATAAATTCTATCCATTGCTCTGCAAATCCCACTCTGTTGGCACCCTGAAGCTAAAACTACTGTTATTTTCTGAATCTCATTTAGAACTTTAACTGCTCAGAAGAAAACTGCCTCACAGCTTTACAGTTCCTTCCAGTTGTGTTCCTAATGTCCATCCACCAGCGAAACTCGTCAGGAGTTGAATTCAGGTACACTTTTGAAAGGTCTTTCTGCTCTGCTGAGATTCCCAGCACACCGAAATATAACAAGTTTCAGGAAACAAAATGTGTTTTAGATGAGTTTGGTCTCTTGTCCCATTTCTAGTGTTTTTGAAGTGTGGCTGCCTACCTCTTTATGGAGTCAGTAGTATTTTTAGGAAAAAAAGAGCAGGTTCTGGCAGAACTGTGTCCCACAAAAAGCAAAACAGCACTGCAGTTGAGTTCCCAACATACCCATTATGTTGGGAACTTAGAGGGGAGATTCTTACCATATTACCATGACAAAAACAACGCTTACCCAGTACATTTTGAACATCTCACATAGCAAGCTTTAATTAGTTAGATCTCAAAGTGACTTACAAAGTAGGTCGGCCACTGTCTGACAGGTGTGGAAACCAAGCCAGAGAGGTGCTGCAACTTTTCCAAGGTCACAAAAAAGGCCAGTGGCACAATCAAAATCAACCACAAGTCTTCTAAATCATCATCTAGCACTTCTTCACTCAATAAATGCCTCTACCACTAGTCTACATCACCTCCAAAGTTCATGACTTTACATAGAATCATAGACTGGTAAGGTTGGAAGTGACCTCAAGGACTATCTAGTTCAAATACCCCCTGCCACAGGCAGGGACACCTCCCACTAGTACAGGGCACTCAAGGCCTCATCCAACCTGGCCTTCAGCACCTCCAGGGAGGGAGCAGCCACAACCTCCCTGGGCAAACCTGTGCCAATGTCTCACCACCCTCACTGCAAACAACTTCCTCCTAACATCCAGTCTAAATCTCCCCTCTATCAGTTTAAACCCATTTCCCCCTGTCCTGTCACTGCATGACCTTGTAAATAGTCCCTCCCCAGCCTTCCTGTAGGCCCCCTTCAGATACTGGAAGGCTACTAAAAGGTCTCCTGGAAGCCTTCTCTTCTCTGGGCTGCAGAGCCCCAACTCTCTCAGTCTGTCCTCACACCAGAGCTGCTGCAGCCCTCTGATCATCTTCGTGACCCTCTTCTGGACCTGCTCCAACAGTTCCATGTCCTTCCTGTGCTGGGGGCTCCAGAACTGCACCCAATACTCCAGATGGGGTCTGACGAGAGCAGAGTACAAAGTCCTTTTCCTGAGAGAGTACCAATATGGGTGAAATAATACTGGTTCAGTACCAGATATCAATAGTGGGAGAACAATAACAGCAAGGACACTAAGCCAAAGGAACTGGCTGTCAAAGTGAAAAGACAGCCTGTGGTTTTGCAATTACCTTCATGTGTGTTCTAACACATATGCACGGCCAGGAAGTTTTCTACTGAATCCTGCCCATGTGAAGTACCAGGACAACAACTCCAGCTCAAGGACAACTCAGCCCTGCTGGGACACCAAATATTTCAGACCAGTGACCCACTTCTATTAAAACACTAGGAATACTCATTGCCCAGTCTTCAGCAGTATTTGGAGGACTCTCATTTCCCTGTGTGACCCCACTTGTCCTCACTGTTGCCACTAGATGTGAGTGGTGCAGAGAGAGGTAAACCCTTCATAAAGCATCTCAAAATTGGTTTAACACTGTCTCATTAACATCAAAAGCCAGCTCTCACTGTTTTTACTGGGAGCAGAGTCAGGTCACTACAGATAAACTGTGACCTGGATACTTTTTGACATTTGTTCACACTTGTCATGACCAATCCTCAGAGTGCTGGGAAACAGAATTTCCATTGCATTTCAGTTCAGACACAACTACTGAGGATGGAGAACAAAACCAAACTTGACAGTGGGCTACATGAAAAGGAGGATTTTGTTCTAGATTCTCAGCAAGTAGCACCTATTTTTCTAGTTGCATCGTCAGCACACGTCTCATCCAGTACCTGTCCAGTACTACATTTGCCACCAAAAGCTTCATATCACAAAATGCTTGGCTATGCTAAAAAGATGACAAGAAGCCCATAACTTACACATACAATAAATTATTTTAAAAGATGACATAGCTGGATTTATCCTGTTAGACCAACTTTTGTGTCAAAGCTTCAGACAAACCTAAAAGTATATTCCACTTCCCTCCACGATTAAGGGTAGCCAAATATCAGCCCAATGGCTGCTTCTCTCCTACTCTGGGAGCTCTGACATGTTTATAGACATGCCAAAAATAAAGTAAGAGAGACCAGCATGGACACAGGGCTCAATTCTTGCCTGAAACATGCATTTTAGAATACATTATATTAATACAGATATTAAATGGTGTAGCTATAAGGTAGTATAATCTTCAAACTCTTCTCTCACTTATTAAAAAAGAAAAAAATCAACATAATACCTTGCTGAAACTCTGTGATCTTTCCTTATAGACAACGATACACACAAGTATTCAGCAAGAGCCACAGCAGAAACAGAAGCCAGCAGATGGTATTATCCTGAATAAACTCAATTAAGGACATTTACAATATGTCAAAAGTGCAGCTACAAAGACAAAGTGTAGACCTGTACATCTGTTTCTTAATGAAGCCATGAGTATTCGACAGTTAGGCAACAAACCACGAGTTAAAGGCTTCTGCAACACCAGTAATAGATAAGGAAATACTGTACATATTCAGATTCTTCAACAGTCACCACAAAATGCAAGATGCTGAGCAGGAACAGAGGAACCATATACTAGAAGTCTGTATGTCATGCATAAATGTAGAAAAAATACAAGCATGTAAAGCTTTTGATACAAAATCTGTGATAAGGACTGCAGTTTGTGCAGAAATCTAGAGTACTGTGTGCAGTTCTGGAGCCCCTAGCACAATAAGGACATTGAAGTGTTGGAGCAGGTCCAGAAGAGGGTCACGAAGATGATCAGAGGGCTGCAGCAGCTCTGGTGTGAGGACAGACTGAGAGAGTTGGGGCTCTGCAGCCCAGAGAAGAGAAGGCTTCCAGGAGACCTTTTAGTAGCCTTCCAGGATCTGAAGGGGGCCTCCAGGAAGGCTGTGGAGGGACTATTGACAAGGTCATGCAGTATCAGGACAAGGGGCAATGGGTTTGAACTGGCAGAAGGGAGGTTTAAACTGGATGTTAGGAGAAAGTTGTTTGCAGTGAGGGTGGTGAGACACTGGCACAGGTTGCCCAGGGAGGTTGTGGCTGCTCCCTCCCTGGAGGGGCTGAAGGCCAGATTGGAGGAGGCCTTGAGTGACCTGTGCTAGTGGGAGGTGTCCCTGCCTATGGGAGAGACTGATCAACTGTATGATCTTTGAGGTCACTTCCAACTCTGTTATTCTGTGAAATTACAGTAATGGGAGTCATGTAGTAATGATAAGAAATAGGATTCTCTTCCATGACAGAGTCTTCTGGGATACTTGAAAGGTGGCTGGGAACCCTGTTACCTTGTCTGAAAAAAAAAACTGCTCACAATTCTGAGGCATAGGAAGTTTAATTTAAACATGAGGGGGAATTTTTTCCACTGTGAGGGTGAGAGAACACTGGAACAGGCTGCCCAGGGGAGTTGTGGAGTCTCCCTCTCTGGAGATACTCAAAACCTGCGTGGACACATTCCTGTGTGATCTGGTATGGGTGATCCTGGTCTGGCAGGAGGTTGGACTGGATGATCTTTCGAGGTCACTTCCAGCCCCTGACATTCCATGATTCTATGAATTCCCTAAAAGCTGTTTACATCACCTATGTCAAGAATCTGGTGACATGCAAAGTTAAAGGCACAGTAAGATATGCAGCAGGGTACCCCAATGGCATCTTGTAGGCTATATAAAGCACAAATGGACTAAGGAAATCCTAGGGTTATTTGCATGGGAAACAAAAGCCTTACATCTGTGACCTCTCCTTGAAGAAGATAGAAAATGAAAGATGGAGATGGGGGGAAGGTGGAAGAAGATGGAGAGAAAGATAGTTTCTTGTGTACTGTAGCTTCATCACACCACACTCAAAGTATGGGGACTTGAAAAGGGTAAGACCAGTGAACACCTGCTGCTGAAGATGGCACTTAATGTCCACTGTGATGGTCCCTGTAACTTGTTATCAGTTGTTTGCTGCAGATACTCATTGCTACCAACAGGGACTGGACCATCTTGGTACCAGTCTGCTGCAATGTCTTGAAAGCTCTGGTAATAAAACAGGCAACCCCCACATCTCTGTGTAAAGTGCTTGGTATGAGTTCCCTAGGAGCAAAGTAACAAGCTCTTCCAACATTTGTTGCCAAATGAATAAAATATGCAGAAAGATTTACATTAAGTGTTAATAAAGGCTGAGGACCAGGCTTCCTTAAGGACTGTGGAGAAATTCAGCCTTAGCACTAAGTGAAAAACATACTTACAGTGTGTATCAGAACAATGCATCATTCATTTTCATCCAGACCCAGACGACAGTCTCATTAGAGTAGGGATGGATAAATGACAAATGATCTGGTGAATAATATCACTGTGGGCCATGTAAGACTTCATCCAAGCAGTGTCACTGAAAACAGATGACTGGGCAGGGATTGCAAGGATAAAAAACATGCATCCTCAACAATTACTTTCTTGAGGGGGGAAAAAAAGCAAAAAAGGGGGGAAAAAAGAGCATTGTATATTTGTATTTTATCTGCTTTGTAAATTGCTTTTGTCATGTTACCTTGTCAAACCATTGAACAAACTGAATAACTGCTTAAGCAGCATTGATAGAGACGTGACAGATTATTCAAGCATTGTGATTCTTTGTTCTCATATATCTCATTAAGAAATGATGACTGGTTCCATTTACAGCTCTTAAATTGAATTCAGTACCTGCTGACACACAAATTCAACCTAGCATCCACTAATTTTTTTGTTGTTCTCAGGCAGAAATTGGTCCTGGGGAAACAGCTCTTGCAAACTGTTTCAGTGCAGTGGCTGATGATGTTTTAACAACATAAGATAGAAAGGAAAAAAAAAAAACCACATGCAGTTGACTCCCCTGCTGATTTATAATGTCTACGGAATGAAAAGAAATAAAGCTTCTTGTACTTTGCATTTCTTCCCTTTCTCCGCATCCTTTTTGGAAGACAATTTTTAACTTGTATGGTTTCATTAAATAAATTCACAGTAGATCCCTGCAAACCACTGGGCTGGCAGAAGATGCAAACTGTCCCATGGGACATGTTCAACCCTTTCCTCTTCTGTCCTAGAACTGCAACAGACATGTAACTTTACACTGATGTTTGAAACCCGAGTGTAAAGAACACAAAATGCTGATATTCCTAAGTGCTGATGAGTAGTATAAGCTTTTCTTGATCCCAAAAGGAGAAATTCCAAGCTGTGCACATCAAAGGCATTATTTTATGGACACTTCACACTATTACAAATGAGTTAAAGAGAAAATTAGAAGAGAAACAGGCTTGGAGTGCTTTTCTGTGCTACTCTCTGGCTTTAGGAAGGTTTATTCAAAGCACAAACTCAGTACATGAGGATGTCTTTAGGAGGACATTTTACAGGACCTTCTGAAGCCAAAACTTTATTCAAATATTTTTGCTATCAATCTTATCTTCCATATTTTGCTTTAGCATTAAAGCACCAGAATATGTTCGCTATATTACTAGGCATATTGTTTAAATAATAGCAGAAAAGGGAACTGATCACAGAAATTAGTGTACTCACCACCACAATGCCATTAGCAGGGTGAGGTTTCAAATGACACAGTTTTACAGGCCATAACCATACAGTGGCAGAGGGCAACAAGCAATTACCATCACCATACAGGCAGTGGTGTAGACCACAGTTAAGTGTGGTCAGTGAAGACGCTTCAACCACCCCATCTATGGAGGGAAATCATAGAATGGTAAAGTTGGAAGGGGCCTCAAGGATCATCTAGTTCCAACCCCCTGCCATAGGCAGGGACACCTCCCTCTACTACAGGTCACTCAAGGCCTCGTCCAACCTGGCCTTAAACACCTCCAGGGAGGGAGCAGCCACAACCTCCCTGGGCAATCTGTGCCAGTGTCTCACCACCCTCACTGCAAACAGCTTCCTCCTAACATCCAGTTTCAATCTCCCCTCTTCCAGTTCAAACCCATTGCCCCTTGTCCTGTCATTGCATCCATGATCTGTGTAGTAAAGTAATGCAGATATGAGGGAGCCAAGGGAAGGGGATCATCACATTCTTACTTCTTCTGTGACTGGGTTTACTCCATTAGTTAATTGAATGAGAGGGCACCGTGCACTTCCTGTTTAAATTTTAAGCAAAGTGGGCATTTTCCCTCCAGTATTTCAGAGGATGTATCAGAACTGCCTCAGAGTTAGAGGGCCATGGGGGACCTGGGGCATCACAGAGCTGAGACTGTCTCTGAGATCCTTCCACGGTCTTTGATCACAAACTGACCAAGGTCCAACACCATACATCTCAGCAACTGTGGAGTACTACCAAAGTCATTTATCTTTAAGATGTCAGGATGGGAAAAATACACTATTCCCTTTCCATCACTGAAAACAACTGACTGGTGAACAAAAATATAGTCATTGGTTGGTCTCAAGTCTTATCTCCATAGATGGAAGGACACATCAAGGCATCAGAAAAACATCTGTCAAAGGAGTCACTGCATAGATAAAAGTATTTAGAAATCACCAAAAGCTAGTTTACATCCAAGTACAACTTCCTCCTTACCACTGGAGATATCCTTATACTGAATTTTGGGTTAGAGCCTTTATTGGAAATAATTAAGCTTAGATGACGTAACCAGGCACAACTCTTTTGCCTTCACCTAAGTGTAACCCAAATATGAAGAGAAATTCAAGCTACATAATAAATTAACAATGC
The DNA here is from genome assembly GCA_013399775.1 of Semnornis frantzii. Taxonomy (NCBI): domain Eukaryota; kingdom Metazoa; phylum Chordata; class Aves; order Piciformes; family Ramphastidae; genus Semnornis; species Semnornis frantzii. The sequence continues at coordinate 21,349 of VWYK01069321.1, forward strand.
TCATGGTGCTCTTAAACAGTTTTTACCAAATGGCACAGGTCATTCTCCATGCATTTATTAATGAAGTCAAACAACATGCTGTATGGCAAGAACCCAGCACTAGGTATCACTATGCATCACTATATAAATACTGGTGCACAAATCCAGGCTGGGTGGTGAGTGGCTGAGAGCAGCCCTGAGGAAAAGGAACTGGGGGTCTGGGGTGATGAAAAGCTCAACATGAGCCTGCAGTGTGAGTGCAGCCCAGACAGCAACCAAGTCCTGGGCTGCATCAAGAGCAGCATGGCCAGCAGGGAGAGGGAGGGAATTCTGCCCCTTTGCTCTCCTCAGACCCCATCTGGAGTACTGTGTGCAGTTCTGGAGCCCCCAGCACAGGAAGGACATGGAAGTGCTGGAGCGGGTCCAGCGTAGGGCCACAAAGATGCTCAGAGGGCTGCAGCAGCTCTGCTATGAGGACAGGCTGAGAGAGTTGAGGCTCTTCAGCCTGGAGAAGAGAAGGCTTCCAGGAGACCTTAGAGTAGCCTTCCAGTATCTGAAAGTGGCCTCCAGGAAGGCTGGGGAGGGACTATTGACAAGGTCTTGCAACGACAGGACAAGGGGCGATAGGTTTAAACTGGCAGGAAGAAGACTGAAACTGGATGTTAGGAGGAAGTTGTTTGCAGTGAGGGTGGTGAGACACTGGCACAGGTTGCCCAGGGAGGTTGTGGCTGCTCCTTCCCTGAAGGCCAGGTTGGAGGTGGCCTTGAGTGACCTGTACTAGTGAAACTAGTTGGGGCTGGAACTAGCTGATCCTTGAGGTCCCTTCCAACCTTACGATTCTATGATTCTATGTGTGGGCATATATACATTATACATATAGTGACTATATCTACTTATATGGACATAAAGTGCTCCCACACCTACCTCATAACCACGTGGCAATGAGAAATAAGCTATCACAGCATCACACCATCTCCAGAGCAAACACTGGCACTGAAGCTGCCAGTCATTTTAGTGGCAGCTGACTGAAAATGATTAATGATTGTACACTGCCTGGTGCAGCATACAGGCTACCCTGTCCAAAGGACCCATGTCTAGGAACTTTCAAAGCTGTGCATCCCTTCAACAAGCAGGGAGATCTAGCTGTTTCTAGAGTCAACTAAGCTAAAAGCAATCCATTTAAGCAAGTCTTTCTTAGCATTGACTTGCAGTTAAATCCCATTGTCCTGCTTTGCCCTAGACTTCTCCTTTTTGGCATTCACCTGCAGAATGAGCACACTCTCAGCTTCAGTACTTGTTCTGTTCCTTTCAGCAGTGTCAGAAGAGCACGCGTTTGCTTTCTGGACACAAATAATCTCAGCTGTCACTCAGAAATCCTAGAATCACTTTATTTTCTTTCCATTAAAAATATAAGATTCAGAGGTCGTTCAAGGGACTTGGCTGCAAAGCTCTGCAAGATTTTTTTTCAGAGTTTCTCTCTTAAGAGGATAGGATTTATGTCCATAACATAAATTACATGGCTACAGCCAGGAAAATTGGCCAGTAAAATTACTCAGATACGCCTTAATGTTTTCAAGTGCAGAAGCCTGCCTGCAGCGCCTATATGTCCTGGGTCTATGTGTTTTTGAGAACTATGGGGTTTTAAGTTTGTTTCTTGGTACATTCTTCCCCAGCATCCTGCTTTCCAAAAAGCATAAGCCATAAGTCAAATCTGCAATATGAGACATTTCTAAGTTATTCCTCTTGTGCCCCAGGGTCTAGGTCATTTGGCCAACAAGAGTCACACCATTATTCCGATCTGCAAATGTTTTTTATCTAGGCATCTTCTCATGGTGCACCAAGCAACTTGGCTAACAAGCCACATCTTGTTTGGCTCCCTCTTCTCCCACTAAAGAAGGGCATGTGGGTGCAATAAGCCTTCTAGTAAAGGATTTTGGGTTGTTTTGTTGGGTATTTTTTGTGTTTGGGAGCATTTTATGTTGGGAAGGAGAGCTTGTTTGCTTTGCAGTATTCAGGTTGCTATGTAATTATGCTAGAGGAGGTGTCTCAAAACACCCTGGCTTGCACTCAGAAGAGGAGGTGGTGTTTTTATGATGACGATCATCAGTCCATGGAAAAGCTCAACTGTGCCAGATTTTCCCCTCAAAAAATGTTGTGCCTTTTGAACAAATTAATTACACCCCTACAACAAGAAATCCCTACAGCAAGAAACCCCAGAAATACAGCAAAAGTGTGAAGCTGAGGATGATCCCAGAGCTTTAGGTATCTTTAAGATATCTCAGGTCCCAGCTACAAAATGTCCTGAAGTAAAAGACAAAGGCATTGAATTTGTTCAGGTGCTCTGCAAGCAAACAGGGTAAGGAGCATGCAATAATTTAAATGGGTTCACAGTACCTTATTTCTACCATTGACACTAAGTATGCTGCTGTGCTTGAAATTTCCAAAACACTTCAGGCTTCATGGTTGGGCATATTGTAGTGATTCACTTATGCTGAGAGGCAGGAGAACGTAAGAGCAAGCGGTGGGAGGAAATCTCCAAGCCGACTCGATATAACAGTGAAGGATTATTCAGGGATGCTCCAGCAGTCTCTCTCAACTACATCTGAATTTGATTACTAACCTGTGCCTTTCCCAGAGGAGTTTTCCACATGGCTGCAAATCCTTTAAGTGCTCTTCGCCCTGCAACCTCCCCCACACCCCCAGTCACAGCTCCCTTCTGTGTTGGGAGTTTTCTACATAATTTTGTTTTTCCACAGTTTTTCATCCAATAGTTTCCCTCATTTCAGTCCTTGCCCATCACAGTGGGGATGGCAGAGTCACAGTTAATGAACTGGGGTTGGACTCAATGATCTCCAGAGGTCCCTTTCAACCCCTGCTGTTCTGTGATTCTGCCTTTCTGAGTTTGGTTGGTAAGTGGAAGCCTAGTTGAAGCGTGGTTCCTTGAATTATTTAAGGCAGAATGAGAGGTTGGGATTCTGCTGGGAGTAATCCCACACTGCCAAGAACAGCCTGGTCTTCTCCAGCTCTTTATAGCTCTGGGAAGATCTCAATTCCTCTAAGCATCTGTGAAACAACACAGCAATAAGGCACCCATGCTGTTACCAACAGCATACAGACAACACTTTCATCTTCAAATCTTAACTAGCAAAAGCCTATTATAATGTGATGACCCTGGGTGAATCACATACAGATAAATGCATTTTGGTGCTGACACAGTGCCCACTATTAACAGAAGCAGGACAGTCCACTGCCTAAGGCTGGGGTTAAGATTCAGGCTCAGCACTGGCTTTATCAGTGACATGGTTTCTCATCTTTAACAAAACAAGGTTAGCATTTTTGTCTTATTTATTTAGATTATAAGGTCTTCTGGGTACACTCTTTTACTCTGGTGTCTGCAATTTTCTTAGCTCAACGGTGTCTGATCTCATTTAAGGCCAACAAAAGGCATAGCAATAAAACCTTCACATATTTTAGAACCTTCAAACATCACTTGCTAGTGTCCAAACCTCAAATACACACTGTATTGTTCAGCTTTTGCAAATCTTTACATTTAAGCACAAGCAACTATGCTTTTTTGTTGTGTACTACCCTCAAAACTCTATCCATTTCTGCAACCAGTAGCATTGCTGGTGGGAGAAAGGCAGACAGATTTCTCAAAGACATGTGTCACCAGGCTGCATGGAAAGTTTAAACACACTGCTCAGCTCAAACACACCAACATCACAGAATGATTCGGCAGCACTGGGTTGTACTGTCTTAAAGCAGAATCATACAATCATAGAATGGTAAGGTTGGAAGGGACCTCAAGGATCATCCGGTTCCAACCCCCTGCCATAGGCAGGGAGACACCTCCCACTAGTACAGGACACTCAAGGCCTCCTCCAACCCGGCCTTGAACACCTCCAGGGAGGGAGCAGCCATAACCTCCCTGGGCAACCTGTGCCAGTGTCTCACCACCCTCACTGTAAAGAACTTCCTCCTGACATCCAGTCTAAATCACCCCTCTGCCAGTTTAAACCCATAGACGTGACAGGTGTCTACTGAGGCACCCTGGGAAGAATGTTCCTACAAAGACCTGCAAACCTTCACACCTGCAACTGATGAACAAGTACAGTATTACTCTCCCTTACTCTCCAAACTGTTACACCAACTCTCACCAAAACAGACACAGAGGTTCAGGGATCCCAGGCCTCAGACTTTCCCTGGGTCCTAACCTTGCTCCACTTTCATGAACCACAGATGAAATCTCTACATCCTCTGTACTCTAACAACTGAGCATCGGACCTAACTCCCACATTTTGAGTGCTTGGGCATGACAGAATGTACCTTCAAATAATCTAAATTAAGGAGAGCATTAAGAGCAGGGCAATGAGAAGAATACACCTTGAGCAGAAAAGCATAAAAGCAAAGGGTTAAGAGCAGAGATGCCACAGTGTTGCACCTTATTGCTGCTAATGATAAATGCTCATGATCATTTGCATGGTTAAAAGCACCTCCCTTCCATTCCTCCTGGAACCTGTAAGTAGAGTGAAACTGTTTAGCTTATCTACAATTGGGATTATAAGAAAAATCAAAACAAAAACCAAAAACAAACCAAAAAAACCCACCAAACAAACAAAAAAACCCATGCTTCTTCCTCTTTCACCTCTTGAAAAAGGTATTTTAAGCACTATCTTCATGGTTAGCTTTTCCTGATATTGTCCAGGAAAAGAACATGCACAATTAGATCTCCTGTTGCAGAGCATCTCCAGCCCTGTGCTCAGATACTCTATGCACAGATCAGATCCAAAAGAGAGCTTCCCGGTAGTTTTTTCTTAGTATGGCCAGTGTTAAAACAAATAAATAAATAACCTTTGAAAAGCTTTTTGATCTCAGCCCAAAATCCAAATCTGCTAAAGAGTATTATTTTAACTTAACCTCATACAATCTGTTGGGTGAGTAATTCTGGCATGGACTTCCATGCACAGCTTTCAACACAAAAACATCAGTGAAGGGCCTTGAAAAGTTTATTAACAATCTGTTATTTATAGTTTTATTTTTTAGAAATGATTGACACAACATTTAGAGGAAAATTACAGCAATTGCCAAGTCAGATAACCAAAAAAAAAAGTATCAATGTTAAGATTTGCCATAAAGGTTGTAAGGAACAGTATGATTTCTAGAAAGGAGAAATATTCCGATCGCTAAGCTATTTGTCATTCAAGCACAGCCCTTTCACACACATATGTTTGCAAATTATTGTTATTGTTGTTAATTATTATTTACAGAGAAGCACTGAAATGCAAGGTGGTTTGAATTCCAATGAAAATGACAGATCGTTGCCCCGAGGAATTTTTTATCCCTCCTTTCACTCATAACCTGTTTACTAACAGTACTTGTTTAGTTCCAGCTTGTTTTCATGAGATCTAAAAATGACTATAAAATTAGGTCCTATTAAGTAATCATGAATATAAACTATGACTCACCAGTTAAGTGAATACCATTACTGGCAATAAATTCAGAACCCTGTTATTGTTATTGTCAAGCAAACCAAAACAATACAATTCGATTCAATATTAATTGTATCCTTGGATGTTTCAAAAGATTAAATAACTCCAGCTAATATTCTGCATGTAGTCAGGAGAATTCTGTGTGAAGGGCAACAAAAGTAATTGAGGTCACTCACCAAGGTAGAGAGAAAAAGAGACAAAAAAAGAAAGGAAAAAGACATAAAGAGTTATTTCAGCTCCTATGTGAAAGCAGATGGAGGGTGAAGGAAGCAGACAGGCTGCTCCAGATGGCAGGAGCAGCAGCGAAGAAGGCTCTCACAACCCACTGTGTTGTGGCTGCGATGGGAAGAATAGACTTCTGGTTAAAGGATTACTATGGGACTCTAAAGAGCTGGGTTCAACTCCATCCACTATCTCTCCACCAAGTCTTCAGATTCTCTGAGTTTTGCTTGTGGTGACCTTTGGGGTGTCAGCTATCTCTGTGCCTGAGAAAAATTATCATTATTTTTATGAGTGCTTTGCTCTCGGCTCATATCGACACAAAGCGCAGCTGTGAACTTGGTATTTGTTATATTCATAGAATCACAGAATGTGTTGGGTTAGTAGGGACCTTTAAAAGTCACCTAGTCCAAACCTCCTGCAGTAAGCAGGAACATCCTCAACTAGGTCACATTGCTCAGAGCCCCATCCAACCGAACCTTGATTGTTTCCAGGGATGGGACTTCTACCACCTCTCCAGGCAACCTGTACCAATGTTTCACCATCCTCACTGTAAAAAAGGGTTTTCCTTTGATCTAGCCTAAATCTTCCCTCTCTCAATTTAAAACTGCTACCCCTTGTCCTGTCACAACAGGTTCTCTGCTGTTTAGGCTCTGCTAAGAAGATTCTCCCCATCCTAAGGTCCTGAATAGTAATATGAATTTTGGCCTAGGCAAGGATTGCATTTTTCTAAGTCTTGTGCCAAACAACAGGGGAGAGGAAGCCCAAATACCGTATTTCAACCTTACCCAGACATCCTACTGTCACCTTACCAAGCACACCTCTTGGTTGCAGTGGCATGCATGTGAACAAGCATCCTTAGGGAGGAATGAACTCAGGCAATGCAAAGATGTGCTTGAAAGAGGACAGCCATGGAAAAAGAGACAGCGCAAGGCAAAAAGAGGTATGGGATCAAAACTGGTAGAAAATAATGTTTGTGAAGGAAGCATGAGTGCAACGCGAGCTGACAGTACAGCAAGCTGGGTGTCTGCAAAATCATATCTTTACCTGAAAGACACTGATGGTTGAGTATTTTGAAATCTTACTTTAAGCTAATGAAAGAAAACTGACCTTTCTTCTACACTGTCACCCCAAACAACCACTGTCCAAAATGTGTCCATGAACTATGCATGGAAGAGCTGTCAAAAATCCCTTCTCACCAATGGCTGTAGATTTTTTTCTCCCAGTCTTCTTTCCATCAGCTTTTAAATCTACTGGCCATCTTGCTTTTTTTTTTTTTTTCCCCCCTATTTCAATTCCAGCTGAACACTCAAACCTGTTATTTTCTGTAACTGTTCAAAGGACACCAACAATCTACATTACAAAGCACTACAATTCACATTGCAGATAGCAGAGACTCCAAGAACACACTGGGTAGTAAACGATGCCACGTGACAGCAAACAGGATTACAGAGTTTAAAACAAGTATGTCACCTTAAATGAATCCTAATAGTACTTTTTCTGCTTGGCTTATATAGAGAGCATAAACTAACACATCTGAGTTGCTTCACAGCATTAAGTTAAACATTAATAGCTGGGCCTCAGTTTTCACTCCTCTTCCCACGGATCTTAGAGAAGTGCAGTAGGTACTATGTGTCTCTTAGCATGAACTATGCCTAACCTCACATGATTACAACAGTAATACTCTCAGCTACAGATCTTAAGGTCAGAAACTACCATGAAACATCTTCCTCTATGAAAAGGAACAAAAGGCTTTTTCATACTGACTCCTGCACGATGCTTCAGAGTTTTCAGTTGGCAAATGGATTTCTCCCAGCAAACCATCCCAGAGGACACGCTCTGGCAAATGGGTTGGACTTGATGATCTCTCAAAGTCCCTTTCAACCACTCACATTCTGCGATTCTGTGAGATTGGAACCACTTGCCTTCACAGCCTGCATCAGTGGCTCATCAACCTTGCCCATGAAAATATATGCCTTAACTTCTGCCCTTTGGGATATCGTATTTTCTGTTCTGAAGGTATTTCTTTTGTGAAGTGTTCCTTTTAAAAAAGCAAAATACTGAACTGAGGGAAAGATGAAACAGTCTAACAGAGCCACGGATGCCTTGTTGGGGTGTATTGAGAGAGGCAGAAATTGCTGGTAATGTCATGAAACATGAAAAACAGAAAACTGAGCAAGA
>VWYK01069377.1:5577-18582 GCA_013399775.1 Semnornis frantzii
ATGTCATCATTCTGCGAGGTCTGCACCGCTGCGTCCTCCAGGAAAACAAAACAGGGAACAAGACCTGAATGTCAAATGCAGAAAACAAGCAGATCTGATTCTTTCTCTCCTCCCTCCCCCTTTTTCTTTGAAAGGAGCTTTCAAGCTGACTTTATACAACAGGAATTAGCTTAATAGAAAGAAGAGAGTGAGAGAAACATGGTTATTGCTTTCCAGTTCCTACAAGCAAGTTTTCAAAAATAACTTCTTCCTGCCCTGTATATATCATTTGTCAGATGCAGGTAGATGACATTTTATAAATAGCATTTAAGTCTCTCATGCTTCAGGGATCTTTTTTAATGTAACCTTTCTCTGTTGTTTTTTGGTTTGTTTTTTTTGTTATACTGTTTTGGAGATACTTAAATAAGCATTGCAGAGTGACTTCTTGTCATGTTTGTCTTGATTTGTAGCAGAGAACTGTCTCATACACTTCAGATGTTTGTATAAATACCTTGGTATTACTACCAGCAGCCATCCACCAGGATTACTGTTGGGGCCTGGCCAGGGTCAGGGGAGCAGCCAAAACCAACTGCAGGACTGATAGAACCAGGCTGATTTTATTCAGGCATGGGAAACGTAATACAAGAGTGTATCCCTGTTCTCCCTTCTTGATGGGAGCCCTTCTGTGGCCTAGCAGCTACTAGCTGTCATGCAGCTATTGGCTCAGCTCAGCAATATGCTTCATGTAAATATGGGCAGGTTTATTCTTTTTTAAGCTTAGAGCTTTAGATATTCTCTCACTTGAAAGGACTTTGCAAAATAATCTGCAGAGAGGTTTTTGTAGCTATTTGGAGGCTGTAAACTCTTGAGTTTTGGTTGTGAGAGGATGGGCTGGTGGTCTCTTGAGGTACTCTCCAGATGTTGTAAAAGCTTCTAGGCAGCAAGCAACACTGGAGCTGATATTCTTTGCTCTGTTGTGCTCAGGAACCTTAATTACTTATTGGTTGCTCTTTATAGCTCGTGTCGAAAAAGTAAATAGTGTTTTCTGGCATGGCATCTTGAGTTCTCAGTAGCTCCCTGTCCAGCTGGGCTGCATGGGTGATCTGCATGCATGATGAGGGAGCAGTTCTTGCTTTTTGCTGGTCGGTTGTTAGGGCTGTATCTGCCCAAGGTATCTGGAGGTTGTCCTACTTTCCCAGCTCAAAATATCCAAGATCCTTAGAATTTGTACAATGGACACCTGACTTTCCCCTTGTTTATTAGTTAGCAGGAGCAGTTAGCAAATAGATCTTCTTTTAGTAAAGGAAATGTTGCTTGAAACTTCCCAGGTCGTTTCTTTTCCCTCTTATTTGTCTGTTCCTACTGACAAACAAAAGGCATAATCCATTATTCCAGACTGCTGAAAAAGAGACTTCAAATTGCCAGGTAAGAAATTATGCTGCTTGTTCCATTACCAGTAGGAAACGGCATGTGAGATGCTTCGAAACCTACAAAGGAGAAAGTTCTTTTTATGAGTGAATTTAGTATTCACAAAAGGTGTCAGATTGACAGCCTTGGAGATTGTGGAGATTGGAATTTTATTTATCCCTAGAGTAGGTGCAGTGCAGACTGCAACAGTGCAAAAATTCCCTGTATTATTCTGCTATTGCACTCTGTGAGTGCCCTTCTCAAGCAGTCCCAGGGCTGAGGTACTCCTTCATTCTCCATGCCCATTCATGGCTGCCAGAAGGATGTGAGGGTGGATTTTTTTGTGTGATATGGGTGCTTGTCTCTTTAAACAGATGTGAAAGGAATTTGCTAACATCTACCTCTAAACAGCCACTAGAGCAGAGACAGTGCTCAGCCCCCTTCCCAGGCTGCATGCAGTCTGTGACTCTCAAGTCAAAAGGTGCTAGCAGTCATGATTCTTTGATTCACTGACTTAGCCTTTCTTCTGCAAAGGTTTGACACTATCTTGTGATAAATGTAAATTATGTTGGGACAGAAGGTTATAAAATCTGGTAAATGATTAACTGCTCCTTATTTTAACAGACTGGGCACTGGGTGAAACTTGAAACACAGATCCTGTGTGTTTCAGGAACAGGACGTGAGACCTTTCTGGTTTTGCTGGGAACTTGTGTGATGTTGGACAGGTCACCTCTTAGTCACCTAGTTTACATGTTTGTAAGGGAAGAATGTTTATTACAACACTGCTAAATACCCAGCAAACATCAGGTGCTTTGTAAGCCTTGGTAATGAAAGTACAGGTCAGATGTGACATTGTGCATTTGGCAGTTGAATAATATCCTCTTAGGAGTGAGGAGTGAAAATGGGAAAAAAAAAGAAAAAAGCCAACAGATAAATGGAGCAACCTTCATTTACCAGAGCTGTGGCCTTTCCATGCTTTTCCAGAGCCAGGATAAGACCTGAGAAATGCCAAAAGAACCTGTGAATGGAGACATCACAGGTGTGGTCTCCTCCATCCTGTTGAGTTGGCACAGTCAGCTGAAGTTAGTCATGTAGAGTTGTCCTGGAAGTATTGGCCTGAGCTGTGATCTGCTTGCTTCAGTCACTGCGAACAATACCTTTGACTACCACATACTGATATTATTTCAGCTTCAGAATGGATGATGGTTATTTCAGAGATGATTTTGTTTCATCTTTCACCAGAAGTTGAATACCAGCAATCCCAGTGCAGACCATTGCTCCTGTCCCAAAAGGCTCTTTGTAAAAGCTTCTGCTGTTCATCAGGACAACGTTTCTAATGCACTTTCTCAGTATAAAATAACCTGTGGCATGATGAAACCCAGCCATGCTTAGCTATTGTTAATGAAGCTGGATTTCAAGTGACAAGAGATTGTCTTCTCATGTGCTTCTTCACTTCTTAAATTCCATGAATTTTCTTAAAATGTAAGTGAAAAATGCTGTCATTTTTTTCTGCCTCAGGCTAAGGACTTGCTTGCTGCAGCTGCAGCTGTGTATAAGGTACATTCTTAAGAAGGTCCTCTTCTTTACAGTATTTAAGGAAATCTAGACAGATATGGTGATAGTACTGAAACTCTAATGGAGGCAGCTTCTCTTGTCTAAAAATGTTTGATGAACTAAGGATATAGAGGGAGTGTCTGGGAGGTGCTATGTAAGGGAAGTGTAGTGTTTTGTGAGAGTTGTCCATCTGCTAATGTGAAGAGGGAGAAAGATTCCAAGCCCTGTTTGCTAAGAAAAAAAACAGTAACAGTGAAGCAAAATAGAGGTGATTTAATGTCCCCTGGGAAGGTCTGTCCCACTACTCTCTTGAGACTCTTCTCATGGCTGTCCTTATCCTTTGCTCCTTTACCTCTTCCTGAGAGATCCAGACCCCTGTGTCACATATTTACAGACAATCTTAAGGAAGCCTTTCAGACCATACAGCTTAATCCTGCTCCAGCTCTGCCATGTGGTTATAGCTCTAGGTTAGTAGCTTTTATCCTCTCCAGTTGCCATCCTTCATTAGATGCCATGATTGTGTGTCTGAGTAGCACAGTTTAGCTTCGACCAAATCACTGATTGCCTCCAGATCAGAGGCTCCTCACAACAGCCACTGCTGCCATCCAGCCAGGCACAGGCTGCTGTGCTGCCTGAGACAAAGGCCTTTGAGCTCAGTCCCTGCCAGCAGTGCTTGCTTAAGGAGAAGTGCAAGATCATTTTAATTGGCTTTTTCTTTGCAATGCTTTTCCTTTACTATGTCTCTTAAAAGATCAGGGCAGTCTTGGAAAAGTCACCTGTTGGCAGCTCCCTGCCTCACCTCATGCAAAAGCTGAGGCCAGAGTCCTCGGAACAGGTAGGACAACCTTGCTTTCAGAAACCCAAGTGTGAGAGCAGGTTCCACCATATCACAATTAACCTTTTATTTAAAGGCACAGAAAAGAGTTTTGTCCATTGACCGAAGCAATCAAATTATCGTTCACCTCAGCTAAAGGGTAGGAATGGAGATGGTTGCTGATTGTTTCTTTTTCATTCATTTGCCTTTGTGAATGGTTGCTGAGAACAGCTGGATTTAGCAGCTTTGTGTGTGAGCACACAAAGAACCCATAGAATAGAAAGGTGTTTGCATCCCTGCTATTGGAATAGACCAATTTCTGATGATAGTTTCCAGTCAAATTTAGGATGAGTATGTTCCTATTTAAGCCAAAATTGCTTTTTAGGCTTTAAAATGCTTTAACACTTAGTAGGTTAAGCACTTTCCTGCTCACTTCAGGCCAGAAGAAATTGCTGTGTTCCTTGCTTGGGAGCTGAAGACTTGATGTAGAGGAGGGAAAAAAAAAATTACTCCCAGTAAGAGCCAGCCAGGGCAGGATGGACCTTGGGCATTAAAACCTGCTTTGTGGGCCTCCTTTCTGAATTGTTCTACTGATTTGCTTCAGGTGCAGATGCTGACCTACCTCTTTCATCCCTTGTAGTCAGGACAATTAGTAATACTGCCAAACCCAGAAAGGAGCCAGATAATGTTTTTTAAAGCAGGGGTTTTTTTTTTGTTTTTTTTTGAGAAAAGATGTAGTCATTTGCCTTCTGTGTGCACAATGATGTATGAACTTAACCTGTCTTTCTAGTGGAGAGGTAGTCAGGCAGCAGGATGCCCAAGTCCATGACTTGATGGAATTTTTAGTGGTAAACCTCCTGTGAGAACTGAGTGTATTGCTCTGTTACCCTGCAATAGGTTTCCATTCTTCACTTCTTCAGTGCTTGCAGAGGAAACACAGCACTTGAGTGTTCCATCCATGTGCATTCCTCCTAGTGACACATAGATAAAAGAGTGATACAGGCAGGCAAAGCATAAAGGTTAATTTGGTTTATATAGAAGTTACATCAAGGTGGAGATTCTCTCTGTATTTGCAAAGCACCTCTTGAAATGGGAGCCTGATCCTTCCTGGGACCCACTCTTACAGCGCAATGGTAACAAGAGTGTAAGTTGCTTAGGCATGAGGCAGCTCTTGGTGCTGAGCAGGCAGTCCTCAGAGAGCAGCCAAAGATGCTCCAGCCCTGGGCTATGGAAGATCAGAAGGATTTCTCCCTGCAAGAGAGGCTCCTCTTGTTTCTAGTTCCTAGACTGTCAGGAATCTCTGTCCTGTGTTCAGTGAATCATTCCTGGAGAGCACCCAGGCAGTGTGGAGGAGGAAAATGCCTGGTGTGAATGCAGGAGGTATAAAAGTCAGATGAGAGAGGAGAGATAAGAATATGTCAGGACAGAAGTCTAGGGAAACTGGGGCTGCAGAGGGACCAAAGAGGAAGGAGCTACAGCTGGTAGAGAAATGGAGCTGGAGGTTTGCAGGAGAGGTGACTTGGGAGCCCAGGAGATGGAGAGGGAGGCAGCAGGAGAAGATGGGTTGGCAAGGGAGATGGCAATGTGAATTTTGACACTTTCTAATTTTGGAGTGCTTGCCTTTGTAACCTTAATAATTTTGTTCTAATACAGCAGATACAGAAAATACATGATATGTTCTGAGGAGTTTGGTTGCTATGGAGATGGGTATATAAGTACATAGGAGATGAGATGTCAGCAAATGGAACAGCTGTAATGTAGCACACAAACCTGTGATGGCCTGGATTTGGGAAGCAGACCCTTACAAACTTCTCCTGCCTCAGTCTCGTATCTCACTGCTGGCATGTCTGTTCCTGTGTGAAAGTGATGTTAGAGCTTTTACAACAAAAGTTTTGGATTTATTGAATTTCAGCAGATATGCCCAAAATTTCTGGGTAAGTGGACTACGTACCTCCCTTCTGTGCCAGGAAAGGGACTTCTCTCTTCTCACCCCACCACTGGCAGTGCAGAACCAGTGCTTTTGTGCTGACCATCTAGACCCAAGATGGCAGCCTCCTTCCCCCTTGCTCAGATGCCAGGGCTGGCTGAGCCATGGGTAGGCAACTGGTTCTTGGGGTCTCACAATCACTTTACCCCTCCTTACTCTTGGTGCCATGTCTGGACACCCATTTTCAAGTCTACCAGAAGCCATTGCTTTTGTTTCAGCACCTTGATGATAGTGTGGTCTTGCACATAGCACTTGAGGGTGATTATGGGGAGCAAGAGCATCCTGGGGCATGTCAGGCAGAAATGTGGGGTAGCTACCAGCACAGGAGTGGAAACGATGATGGTCCCCACGCGGTTCTTATCCCTTCCTTTCCCTCTTCTGCATCAAGGGTGTGTTTTGCATGCCCACACCTGATTTTAAAAACTACTTGTACAGTGATTCCCATGCTTGGGGATGGATGGGGGGACTCCTCTTAGCAGGAGAGGGTTGGAGGAGAGCTGACAGAGCAAGGCAGTGGCCAGGGTGGAAGAACACTGCAAGGGCAGTTCATCTGTAGGTGAAAGCCAGTACAACACAGGACAGTGTCACACCAAAGGGTTCTTAAGGCCAGGTCTGGTGTAATGGTTTAGGTATTGACTGTAGGAAGGTGAATTTGTGCTGGGGAAGGGAAGAAGTGTGGGCTAGAGAGAAGCTGCTGATAGTTGACCAAGACCAGTCTTCAGACAATTATAAATGGTGTTTTGGGCTTGATGAGGGGGGAGTGTGGTGTTCAGGTCTGCTGGGGCAAAGTGGGGGGAGAGCATCATCAATCCAGAGGAGGGCTGGAGTCTCACTGGGCAGGCCTGAATGTGCTGCAAGATTTGCAATAGTAGAGATAAAAATGGGATCATACAAAGTGCATGGTCATGCAGTTACAGCAAATATGTATATCAAATCTGTGTTATTATAGATTTATATAATACATAAATACATTAAATATAAAAAAGTGGTTTATCAGTTAAAAATGGAAACATGAAGACTTTGAGTACATCTGTTGTTACTCTGGTGGTTTTAAACTTTAATGCTGTGTATCCAGGAAATAGGCAGATGTGGAGAATTCTGGTCAGGGATGTTTAAAAAAAGGAGGGTGGGAAGCCTTAGTTTGGGAGAGTTGTGAGGAAGGGCTGTTAAGATGGTCTGGGAAGTCAGTTCTCCCTTCTGTGTCATAAAGGGAGGCAAAACTGGCTTGCTTTTTTCAGCTAACAGGCTTTAAGGGGACATGTGTTATATTTCTGTACTTATGCTTGTCCCTGAATATTGAAAAGGCAAGAAAACTTCAAGAACAGAAGTGGGAAAAAAAGAGTAAATCAATGTAAACTGGCAAATAACAAATACAAACTGTGAATCAGTCTTAATCTTAAATTGGTTCCTAATCAAAACAGGAGTGGGGTTCTGGAGCAGCCTTGTAATCAGCATAGTGGCTTTGAGAAGTTCTCAGGAGTTGGTTATTATCTGATGATTGGATAGTTGCTTAAAATAGCAGGACCAGGACTTAATGGGACCTTCAGTCCTATGATCTGAAGAATCCAATTGAGACATACTCTGTATCTAAACCACTGCTAGCTGAATTGTTTTGTATATTAGTTGAAATGGACGTTTCCCCTGTGATAGCAGATAAAACTCATCAATTTAAGGGGTAGCTTGTTATCTTACTACAGACTGAAAACTTTTTTAAAGTGGAAGGTACAAAGAGAAGTAATCTAGAACACACTGGAGAAGCATTTCAAGTAGGTAAAATAATGAAAAGGGTGAATTTGGGTTTGTTGTTGTTTGCTTTCAGTTGTTTGACTCATTCCCTTGCTGTGTGCTGTTTAAAAAAAATTATTCTGTTCAGTCATGTGGAGACAGGAAAAGTAAATACTCAACCTGATCTGGAGTACAACTGGACAAATTGTCATGGCTGGGGAATTCCAGCAGGAAAGGAGGTGCTCACGGGCTCTAGAAACATGAGACATAATTGCTTAGTAAATATATTCTCTTTATGGGTGTGAGTAATCTGGAGAACAGATAGGACAGTTACAAAAGCTTTAAACTCTTTAGATGTTAAAATATATTGGAACCTCTTTTTGAACCTGGTTTATGCTACAAACTGATACAAGTAGCTGTATGCCCTTGTGGTGCTGCTGCCACTTCCTTCTGGGTGCTCTGCTAGGTTGGTCACTTCCTTTAAGGCACAGAATCATCTTGCACTGGTGAGCTGTTCTGAAATGGCTTTTCTGCCTTTGCCCAGTGATGGAGAACCAGCACGTATGTGCACCTTGCTAGAACCTAGTAAGCTACTTTCTCATTTCTCTGCTGCCTTTTCAGTAAACTTTTTTTTCTGTTTGGTAGTAGTTGTCTGTTTTATAAACTCCCATTGGACAGGAATTGACCTTTCTCAAAACAAAGTCTATTTTGATGATGCTTGTATGACCCTAGAAGAGAACCAAGACAAAAATTGTCACCCAGGTTCTAATAGATGGCATGTCTGATCCTATCCTCTGTGTTTCTGGCAGTGCTTACAACTGGGTGCTTCAGCAGAGGTGTCAGGAGCAGTCAGGAATACCTTACCTGACCTGTGGGTGTTCTTACTTGTGGAAATGTCTTTTTTAAAAAGCAATGTTTGTATCTCTTGGGCTTGGTACCTTGCAGTAATTTCTGCAGGTTAATTTTGTTGTTTATAGCTTGACAGGTTGAATTCCTGCACTCTGTCATATATGTGCTACTCATACTTATGGACTCTCCCCTTCTTGGCCTTCTTATGTTTGTTTTTTAACTCTTACACTTTTCCTCTCCAAGCTTAGTTTGTTGTCTTGGGAATTTACAGCTTCCTGCTTCTGAGGCATTTTTGTGCTGTACTTTCATTTCAATGCTAGAAGTGAGTGAAGAAGAATAATAGTGGGAGCAGGCCACAGCAGAGAGTTCTGTACTATGTTGTCAGAAATGCTGTATTATTTTCCTAATTGTCTCTTCATATTGTTGGGGTTTTTTTGGTTTTTTTTACACAACCTGGCACTGCCTTTGCATAATTGCAGAATTATTTTCATGGAGCTGTCTGCACAAGACTTAGCTCCTGAGTTGTTTAGTTTAAGAATAGATAAGTGCTTGATGGTTCTTTACTTTCTGATCTTTCATCTCCTACCTTGTTCCTCATTCATGTTGTTTATTAAGGTTCTTCTGTACTTTCTGGTACTGCCAACTGCCCTAAGTAAAACTTGCAGTGTCCCTTTACACCACACTCTAGATTTTAAATGCAAATATTATGCAGGATTTGCAGAGCATCTGCGGTCACTCTGGTTGCAAGGACCTTTTCCCTTGGTCAAAATGTGTAATTCATAGAATGGTTTGGGTTGGACGGGACCTTAAAGATCATCCAGTTCCAGCCCTACTGCTATGGGCAGGGACACCTCCCATTAGACCAGGTTGCTCAAGGCCTTGTCCAGCCTGGCCTTGAACACTTTGAGGGGAGGTGACATCCATGACCTCCCTGTCCCAGTGTCTCCCCACCCTCACCGTGAAGAATTCCTTTCTAACATCCAGTCTAAACCTACCCACGATCATATACCTGACCTCTTGCTTCTTCAGGGTTTTGTATCAGTTCAGGTGTGACAATTCTATTCTCCACCTATGACTAATCAATACAGTGGTTTTGCCTGTTTCTTTTTGGATGCAGTCTTGAGTTGTTTTGTTACTGTAATGCCATCCAGGCTAAGGCATAAATGTTTGGCTTGTTAGTTCTTAGTGTATCACAGCCACCGAGCGATTAGCACTTTGCTTCCACTAATTATTAGTTCAATTAATTCTTCTGTTTGGTTTGGCTGCAGCCATTGTGGGCAGCTTCTCTGAAGCAGCAGCTGTTGGAAGGGGACAGCAGTTGTGACAAAAGTATCCATCACTCAGGAGCTACGTCAGACTTCTAGGGCAGCTACTTACTCATCTCCATAGGTCAGTAATGTTTAATTCATGGCTTTATTGAAGGACCAGCTTGCTTGATGTATGTCCTGTGACAGCACCATATCTTAGACCTACTCATCTTGCTGCAGATAATTCACCTTCTTTGCACCCTTGCTCTCCTGTGTGGCTTTTTTCCAGCCCAGAAGTGGATCAGGCTGGGTGACTGCCTGAGGCTTTTTTCTGTCACAGCTTGGTTGGTAAGATTATTCCCACAGAATCTTCCAGTTTTCTCATGGAATTTTCTGTTTCTTTTTTACTTGATTTTCTACCTTAGGTCCTTCCTCCTGCTGGCTTCAGTTTCAGCAGGTTCATACCTGCTGAAATGAGTCTTGGCTTGTGGACTGGAGGGGTTGGACATAGCCTCTGGCTGGGGTGGACCTGTGTCCCAATGTCATCCTACACTCCAGTTAATTCAACTGCAAGATCAATTTAAACATTTTCTTGGGTTTTCTCCCTTCACTTACCATTCAGGAAGACTTTGAATTGCTTCCTTTCAAGCCTGCTTTTTGCAACTGTGTGTGATACTGCTACTTTTTAATTGCTACTTTTTCTCAAGGGTAATTATGTATATTGTGAGCTTCAGGAGCTTATTTCTGAGTTATTTATGCTGAATCCAAAATAACTTGTTTGCTCACGTTTACTATATTTATTATTCTGGGGCAAAATTGCTTGGGGGTCAAGGAAAGGTTTCTTTAAACTCAAGTCCCATTAGGATATGAGACTTTTTTTTTTTAATGGGCAGCTGGAGTTTCCCAGTATTTTTGCCTCTAGACTTAATTGACTCTCATCAGCTGGCCACTTGGTAACCTCTTCCTGGCCAGTGTGCTGCCAGCACAGCATCTCCTGCACTGGAGTGTTCTGACTTGTGCTCTTCAGTGCAAGGGAGGTGGCCACAGAGAGCTGTCTGTAGGTGATGCAGTCACAGAATGTGCATTAACATGATGCTTTATGCAGTAAAGGGAGAGAGTTGGCAACAACTGTGAACTTAATGTATTGCAAAAGAAGGGGGACAGAAGATTTCATTTTTTCCAGTTGCCTTCCTCAGAGCTTTGCTAGCCTAAGGAATTACTAAATTTAGAGCTGACCTTCTTAATAAATGTACCAGAACTATCACAAGCAAAGACATTCAGGAGATGTTCGTGTTGAATATGTCAGGGTATGGTTAGCACTTCTTGAACTTCGATGACGTTGGTCTTTGAGGAATAAATGCTGGCTGTTCTTTGGCTGTTCTCTAGGTCTAGATTTTGAACCCAGGGATGTTTTGTTTTAAATAGGAGGGAAAAAAACCCAAACAGGATGCTTTTTGGCATTAATATTTCTTTCATCTGCATCAGCAATGTTTTTTCATTTGTGCTATGCTATTTAAGTGGTGGGACCAGTGGCAGGTTTGGTATTTCTCAAGTCAGTGTCACTGCAAAAACTGCCAGTTAACAAAGCTAGTACTCTCAGGGGTACTGGTAGTGTTAGTTATATCTGTGGGTCTCTTTATAACTGGCATATGTAACTTGTCAAAATAGGTTTAGTTGGCTCAGAGTATCTACCTTTAACACAGGAACAGGCTTACCCAGTTAGAGTTGTCTTTCCCACTATGTAATGAACTTGAAAGGTTGTAGAAATAGTGAGAAATACCAAAGCCTATTTCCCATTTTCTTTGAAATGCACAGCACAGGGTAATTGTTGCACTGTTGGCTTTACTGCTGGTGTGGATCAACCTAAGAAATACTTCTACCCAATGCTGAAACATAGATCCTGAGCTTGTAAATGGAGGTGTGGGAAACTTAGCTTTCTGTCCTTTTTGCTAGTGACATTCCTGGAAAGTAAACATCCAAGCAGAACAGCTCAGCAGGATCAGAAAGTGTGCTGGGGCAAGTAATTCGGGAAGCTGATGATGGACATTTTAGTGTCAGAATCTTGAGAGGAAATCAAAGTAAGCCACAGAGTCTACAAGTGCATGCATAAGAGAAATGCAAGCAGTGCTCTAACATGAAAGTGTCTTCTTGAGGCTATTCTATGAAGTATAATACAAGAGAAAAAAAAAAAATAAACACCACCACAGGTAAAGAAGCAGAGGGGAAAAAAGAAAGGAAAAATAAATCTGCAAAGAGTTTTTTTCAGGATAGAATCATTCCTCACAAGTCTTTTAAAAAGCAGTTGAAAAAGGAACCTCACTGGACTGGTAGGCTCAGTTTTTGTCAGGGAAGAATAGCCTTGTCTTGAACACAGAAGCTCACACAGGCAAAAAGCTGCTGGACTTAGCCATAATATCCAGGTGCAGATTTCTCTTATCCTTGTCATCTGTTCCTCCTAGAGTTACATAGCTGAGGGAGTGTGAAAGCTAGAAAGGGGCCAGCATTTGATGACCGTTCTTTGCTGTAGACTCCTGTGGAGGAGGACATCAGTTATGCACAATAAGTGGTACTGCTGTTACATAGGTGTACATCAGGTTGCAGACCACATGAAGGGCTCCTTACAGCCATAACGCAGTTTATGGGAATGCCCAGCATGGCTGTAGGGTCTCACCTACTTCAGACTTTGGCAGAAGGGGCTCTTGACTTGGAAACAGGGTAATGTTGTCTTTTCCTTTCCCCTGGAGACTGGCAGAAAGCAGAGGAACATCTTGCCTACATAATCTTGAGGCTGAGGAGCAATGTAGAAGTGATCAGTGTCTCAGTGGGGCTTCCCGTGGCCCACAGTTACCTTCCACAGTCCAGTTTTCTCACCTCATTCCAGATGTCTTTGACCTCCCTGGGGTTGGTACTATTTTCAGGTGGTTCCTTTTTTTAATCAATGTCACTCCAGCATTTTGGCTTTTTTCCTGACTATTAATCATTATTCTAACAGTTTCTTCTAGATTGCCACTCATCTGCACCTCCCTTTTCCTTAGTGACAGGTAGTCCTAGTGGATCCAGCGTGGAGAAGTGCACAAAAAAGAATGATTTTTAAGATAATTAAGAGAAAAGCAAATACATTACTACATCAGCATTTTTTCATCTGAGCTGCAGCTCACTACTAAGTGTTCACAGTAAATTAGCAGGATCCCAAGGGAGATGTTCCCTCCATGGAGGTATTCAAGGCCAGGCTGGATGAGGCCTTGAGCAAACTGGTCTCGTGGGAGGTGTCCCTGCCCATGACAAGGGGGTTGGAACTAGATGATCTTTAAGGACCCTTCCAACCCAAACCATTCTGTGGTTCTATGGAGTGCCTCTTTCCCATTTTACAGGACATGGGAGAAGCTAAATGCCACTTGCTGCATCTCCAGGTTTTTCTTGTTTCTGGAATTTACTTCCCCCCC
>VWYK01069377.1:18891-30559 GCA_013399775.1 Semnornis frantzii
CATCTGCCCTGGTGTAGTTGAGTGTGGATGGGAAGCTCAATTTTAGCTGTTCAAGGAAACAGCCTTCTTCTGCCGTGGGCAGGGAGTAACTCATCTTCCATGTGTGCAGTGCCTGTTAAAGCACTTGAGACTTCCTCTGCTTTTGTCAGAAAAGGAAAAAAAGAGTCAATGGGTGGACCAGAGCCTTGGTTAAAAGAGGTTTTAAGGAACATCCACAACATGTAGTGGGTTACTGGGACTTTTTTTTATTTTATCAGAAAGCAATAAAAGCCATGGTATATGATCTTGACAGCCTTGCTGTAAGGAGACATTTGGCACAGCGATCAAGAGTGTACTTCCCCAATGACCATGAAGGACCTGATGAACACATCCCTGCATCTCCTGAGATGTGTAGGAGGAGGGATTTCAGTCCTGAATCTGGCAATGTTCAACTGGCTGTAGATCCCCTGAATTTCAGATAAGGCAGAGCTCTTTCTATCTGTGCCCATAGAGAAAGGATCCACCAGAGCAGGCTGGCTTGTGCCTGGCTTCTGATGAGCAGCAGGTGAAGTGATGGGAAGTGTGGTACATAGCTGCTACCTTCCCTTTCTGAGTAAGGCAACTCCACACACAATTCATCAGGTTAAAATTTAAAAGCAGAGTGTAAAATAAATCAAGGGTAATAGCATCACTCTTGAAGTCACATAGATCTGCACTGCCTGGTGTGATGTGCTCATTTCTTCTGAGGCTGAACCTTCATCATCTTCTCTAATCTGTCCCCACCAACTGTACTGCCCTTCCGCTTCCAGTAGCGGATTAGAGTTAAATCATCACACTGCATCCCCATGGGTTTGAGGGATGGGTGTTGCAACATATCCTTGTTGCCTGAAGAGAGTACACTGGTGTTGCAAAATACAAGTTTTGCCTAAAGAGAGGACATTTCAGAGTGAAAAGAGCAGGTTTTGTTGTTTCTTCTCAGATGATACATGCACTGTTCACAGGTCACAGAATGGTAGTGGTTGGAAGGGACCTCTGGAGATCACACACTCACGGATTGCATCATACTGGAAGAGACCCTCCAAGGGCATCTTATCCAACCCTCCTGCAGTGAGCAGGGACACCTCCAACTAGATCAGGCTGCTTAGGGCCACATCATCTAATGCAACTCTCCTGCCATAGCAGGTTCACCTAGAGCATCATGCACTGGACGGCATCCAGACGGGGTTTGAATGACTCCAGAGATAAAGGTTCCACCACCTCTCTGGGCAGCCTGTACATTCATCACATTGTTGTCTCTTTCCATACAATGTGGCCTTGTTTTGCAGTGCTGTAAAGCAGGCGTTTTACTCTCAATCATGTAACAGCCACAGCTCAGCCTCTTGCTTGCTCAGATGGTGATCTGCCTGGCTAGGCAGCTGTACATTGTGCTGGGAGAGCCTCTTTGGTGTCTCAAAAAACATCAGAGAAGCAACTTCTTCTGCTCAACCATCAATGTTGTACAGTACTGAAAATTCAGCTGAGGTTTCCTCTGCAGGGTTTATAAGTCAACAGCTCATGTGTGTTAGTGTTTTTGGTTTGCATGCTAGAAAATTGTTAAGTTTTGGGGTTGTTTTTCTGAAAAGCCATGGAGTAGTGACTGCTCCGCTCTTTGCATGCAAGGTACAGCAGCATCTTGCATTCTGCAGTGTTCCTTGATTTTTTTTTTTTTTTTACATTACAGGCTTTTTATTCAGAGTCTATAAAAAATGGGGAGTGATTTGTCTGCTATTTCCAAACAAACTTCAACTGCTTTCAGGTCAAGCATTCAATGCTATACAGGAATTTTTCAAGTCAGTATTTTAAGCACTCTTTCCATCTAATCATTCTTAGAGCATTCTTACCATTTAACTCTCATGTTAGGCATAATGGCAAGTAAAAGAAAAGGGACATGAGAAGTCAGTTCTTGCAATACTTACAGCTTACCATATTTATGATAGCGGTGGAAATTTTCAGTGTCAACTGGAGGCCATTCAGGAAATTTTTAATAGTGTATTGAGAGGATAATTTAATCTCAGCTTCATATGCTCCCTGGATCTGGCCCATATAACGTGTGAGAGAAAATCCCTTTTCCCCTTTTCGATAGTTGCATGATGACACTTGTTCCTTGTCTGTTTGATGCTCTTGCTTTAGATCCTGCCAGAGGAAGTGACACAAAAATTAAGCAACTGTTTGCACTCTGTGCAATGTGGATGCTTAAACCAAAAAAAATCATCTAAATGTCAGTTTCCAAAAGAAGTTATGTTGTGGTGGGCTGTTGATGTCTTGTGTGTTGGTTGTTTTATTCTCGCCCTGGCTTTGAGGAAGAAGACCTGCAAAGAAAGGACCAGTATTTTCCTGTGTTAAATATTGATTCCTCAGTCTTTGCTGTTAGTGTGCAGCTCTAAGGATCTTAAGGTCTGTAACCAGTCTCCTGGTTGGTTTGTTTTTAAAGTGTCATGGATATGGTAGCAGGGGAAAACACACAGTGTACTTCCATTTGGTATTGAATACAAGTTTTTATAGATTTCACTGTGCTAAGTGCATTACATAGCAGATGACTATAGTATAAACCAAGATTTATGTCTCAAATTGCAAATAGGTTTTTTGTTTAAGATTCCATGATGGAGGGCAGGATTGCTGTCGGCCCAGCTGGGAGTCACAGCATAGTTTACCTCTTGGTACTTGGGGAAATGGAGAGGGGCACAGAATGGAGTACGCATAAACCTCTTCGTGTTTCCATTTAGTGTTATCATGGTATTTGTTTAACTCTGGTTGTAGTGTTCTTGTGTATGTAGAAGCTGAAAGATGTGGAATATGTTTCTTCCTTGAGACTTGTACAAAGTGTGCTGCTTTTTAATGCTGCTAATCTACAAGCAAAGCTTGTATTGTAATTTGGCTTCTGCAGACTTTTGAGCCATCCAAAGGAACTGCAAATGCTTTGAAGCATCTCATGGTCAGTGTAACCTTATTACCTTCTGGTCCCTGTCATTCTCAGGGAGTTGTTCTGGATGTGAACTGGAGAAATAATATGATGGGTAGGTGGAAAGTTGAATGAGTAGGTTCCCTTCTGCTTTGCAGGGCAGGCCAAGTACATTCTCTTCTTAGTACGTTGGTTTATTACATGAAAACAGTTATCTATGACACTGACAACTGTCAGATATTTTAGTGTAGCGTGGACAGATTTTAATTTCTCTGAGGTCTCTCTAGCATAGGGCTTGAATATGCACTTTAAATACAGCAACTGACCATTTAAAGCTTTGCTCGTTCTGCTCCACAGGATCCCAGGGGATGTTAGTCACAGGGCTGGGTCTTACTTCAGCTCTAGATGACATGGCAGGGAGGCAGCAAACTCAGAAGAGAACAGGTCTGACCCCATCCTCAGCTTCAACTTCCTTATGTCAGTGATTCAAGGGGTGGGGGTGTGTGTGCATTTAATATTGCCATAATTACAGGGAACTTAACATTATTGATTCATAGACTTCTGTGGATATGTGCACATGGTTTCTACTAACTGGTAGTTGTTCAGATGAAAGTAATTTGATAAAACATTTTGGCCTGCACCCAGTGTCATTTACACTAGTAATGGCAGCCACTAACTAAATGCAGTGAGGTCAGTCTGCTGTGGGGAAATAGAGTTGGCCCAGTCTTGTGCTTCAGTCATGCCCTGGTTTATTTTGAGTCTTTATTGTATTTCAACATCACCTTGTCGGTTATGAGTGAAATTGATTTAAGTACCAGTAGTTGTTAATGCAGTGGAATATTCTCTAGTGTGAGTGACAACTAGGAAAAAAAACTTGAATTTATTTTATCTAATTTTAGCAGCCTGCAAGCTGGCTTGTAGGTAGACCATGCCACTTAGCCAAGAGAGGGACAGGCATGGTCAGAGGATGTTGTTTCCTGTTCACAGTGCTTGTTTCTTGGCCACAGCCAAGTTCCAACCACATGATCTGAGCTGTCTAAGGTGAGATGATGAGTCCCATCCACTGGGAACAATTGCATTTAACAGTATAGCTGAACCAATCCAAAAAACCTGTAGTAAAGAGAGAGCATTGGTGGAATAATGTAAAATATCTAGGTGCAACTTGACCCAGCTGCCTGCTGCTATATGAATTAGTTTTTGGTGCAGTTTAGCTGAGGTTTTATTTTTAATCTGTATTTTTAATACATTTAAAACAATACAATAACCATGTTGCATGCCACTCTCTTAACTTCCATGTCCCAAAGTGCTCAGGTGTCATCATGGCAAGGCAGGAGGCAGAGCACCTCAGCTGCTGGCGCTGCTAGGCTTTGGCAGGCAACAATTGTTTCTGGGTGGAAATGAAGAGTGAGGGAATTTAATATCATAGCATCCATGAAAAATGGGAGGACTTCATTAAATGTGACTGTGAATCTTTCTTATGGATGGAGTTTACATGAATACATTTTACTGTTCCGTCTAAGATCAGATGATAAGTGTAGGGTCATGGACAGGTTTGTGACTGTTCTCTTAAACAGGTTTTAATCCTTAATGTTTTTACTCTCACACATTTCAAAACAGCAATTGTTTCCAGGAATAAAGATAATTAAATCTGTCTTGATGCTCTCAGGATTAAAGGGGATAAAGCTATATTTTAAGGTATATCACAACAGATGAGAAGTTCTGCTCTGATTTGCTCTTCAGAGTCCAGTAGTGCTGTAGCTGGTCTCACTGTCAGCAAGCCTGGTGAGAGTTTTAGCAGCAGTGAAAAGTGTTGCCAGTTGAAATTTCAGAGGCATGCTCAGAAATGATGCCAAGAAGGAGCCTGGTGGCTGGTTTGGCATCGGGGGTAGGTGGGGAGGGGGAGCAGGCTGTAATCCATCTCAGCTCTGTACGCGCAGGGTTTTGCTCCCCGGCCTGGCTCGCACACGCACGCTCGCTCACAGGCCCATGTGACTTTTGGCCATATTAGCAGGTTTATCCAAGCCTAGCCCCTCTGACTAACAGATGTAGGGAAAAGGGCATTCTGGGATTGCAGCAGTTGCTTTTGAACAACAATGTCCTTTTTGTAAGAATCTGATGCTTCTTAAAAGATGGAACATGACATCATCACCCTCGATCCAAGAAACATTCCTTCAATAATACTGAGTGTGCTCTGGTTATCAGCTCCCTTCCCCCAGCTCCTTTCTCTCATTTTTCTGACTGATGCTTTTTGTCTATTGTTTCGTCGGGGGCTGTAAATGTGAAACAGTTGTCTTTCAGTGTTATGTGCTTGTTAGAGCTGGAATCAAGTGGAATATTGTTGGCTTATTTGAAAGAAAGAAGGAAAGGGGGAAAAAAAAAAAACCCCAGAAAAAAACCCTCAACTTTCCTTCCAGTCTTCATAAATGTTGTGTGCTTCAGGTAGGGGCTGAATCGAAGCTAATTATTTCCCTTCCCACACAGCATTAGTTACTGTGTTATGCAACGGGAGGTGGAGGTAGCACAGCCCTGCTCCTGTGCACCTTGCTCAGCTTTGCTGCCGCTTCAGTATCTCCTGTGCTGATGCTCTCTGCTCTGAGGGCTCCTCTAGTCATCCTCCATCGGTAGCAAATGTGTGTGTGCATGCCCACGAGTGCAGCATAGCAGAGTTGTGACCAGCTGCATGTTTCCTCTCTTTTTGACTCCGGCCACCCCTGGGATTTGAATGTTGGTTTTTCCTCAGCCCCTGAGAGCAGGCTATCGTGGAAACACATTTTGGGTTGCATTATAAATCTTTTTGAATGCTGACTGCTAGGAGGAAAGCTCTGAAAATGCTGGATTTCGCTTCCCTTCCCTGTGTTCTCTCTCCCACGCATGTCTTCATCAGAAAAACTGGAGACTCTTGCAGACTTCACAACTAGGTATGTCTTGGCTGTCTCTCGCACAATCGTGCTCTCCTTGTAGCTGTGCTGGCAGTTATTTGAACTAACAAGGAGCAGGCAGTCTTTGGCACTTTCACATGCTGCAACTGTCTAAAGAGGAGTACCACAGAGCATAAACATGCAGGAGTATGTCTTTCCATCCTTGTAAGAATTGTTCCACAGGGAGGGAAAAACAAATGATTCATTGATGGTCGGAGGCTTGGAGAAAGGTGGAGTTTATCATGTCCAGAAAAGGAGGGAATATGGATAGGGATAGGGCCTTCTGATACAGTGGTTAAACTCAAGTTTATTGTGAGTTTGGTTTTTTCATTATGAAGTTGTAAAGCTTTTTTTAAATAGCAAATTTGAGATGTGAAATATGAACTAAAAAATGTGCGAGCTCTGACCAGGCAGCAATGTTGGGAAGCGAGTGAACTGTGTGATTTGCTGTTTGCCACTGGAACAAAACCTGGTTTTATTGGTCACAATTTACAGACCTTTCCTTTAGGAGGGAAAAAGTGCATTTTACCTGGAGTGGTTGTTTGGCACAACTTGGAAGTATACTTTTATTGCGGGTAGGTTCCAAGATGCACTGTGAGCAAATGAGAGCAAGTGCATGCTGCAGACAAAGGATTTCATAGGTTCCCAGTGGTGTCTGAAGTTGCAAGTTCCTCTGAAGAAAGTGTTTGTCAGTGGACTATTGTTGAAGCTCCTGTGCTGTCACAATTAAAATGTTTGTTTGTACCTGCTGAAGCAGGACAGAAAGACAGATGTTGTGTGTGTCTTACAGTGATGTACAGGGAGATGTTAAGTTATGGTTGGACTTGGAGGGTGTTTTCCAACCATGTGATTCTAGACTGGATATCTCCTACTCTGGATGCTGTTTTTCTAAAGAAGGGGGGTGCAAGTAAGACTCTAAAGAGCAGGCTCTTCAAGACAGAAGTTGTGAATTCAGAGAAGAGGGACCACGACTGACTTAGTTGTGGAAGGAGTCGCATTAGAGAGGTCTCTGCCAGCATGCAGAAATGAGTAAAGAATGGACCATTGGCTGCTTCTGAGCTGTAGTACAACTGCAGAAGAAAAGAATACTGGCCTGAATTTTAAAAATGTAAACAGAGATGAGTGAATCTGTGGTGGTTCACACATGTCATACTTGCGCCCTAGACCTTGCCTCGCAAAGGCCATCATCCATACACGTGATCATCCACATCACAGAGCCCAAGCAATGCTTTAGGATGTAGTGAGTGTGACTCTTCAGAGGGAGGGTCTCAAGGTAGTGTGGGCTCTCTGGGGACAAACTGGTTGTTGCTGTAGGTCAGAGAGGTTCTGCTGACTGCTCTTCTGGTGACTGGGCAGAAGCTAGATCAAGGAATGTGTCTCACTTTGTGTTTTGATTCGAGTTGGTGTTCTGTAGAAAAGCTTGGCTGGCATCATCATGGGACTGGGACATTATCCCTGCAGATCGGTTGTGTTGCTTCACACTATGAGGATCCTTGCTCTGGAAGAAGGGGAAGCTGCACTGCTCTAGCTTTGCTTCCGGGTCTTTGAGAAGAGGATAATCAGTGAAGGATTGCCATCTTTTTCTTGCAGTA
Organism: Semnornis frantzii; assembly: GCA_013399775.1. Taxonomy (NCBI): domain Eukaryota; kingdom Metazoa; phylum Chordata; class Aves; order Piciformes; family Ramphastidae; genus Semnornis; species Semnornis frantzii. Next base: position 26,319 of record VWYK01069377.1, read on the forward strand.
ATCCATGCTGAAGAGGCTTCATTCATACAGATGAACCAAGGGTTGAGGCAGCACTTTAAACCCAGATAGTCGGTCGGCTAACTGCCCAGCAGGATGCCATCAACCAGCCGAGCGGGCAGCCTGAAGGACCCAGAAATTGCAGAGCTCTTCTTCAAAGAAGATCCAGAAAAGCTCTTCACAGATCTCCGAGAGATTGGCCATGGAAGCTTCGGAGCAGTTTATTTTGTAAGTAGCTTCACAGCTTGTGATATTTTTCTGTGTTTCTTGTAGTCTGTGTCTATGGATGTGGATTATGGACTAGGGATGTAGACTTCTATGGATGTCTATCCATAGATTATGGACTAGGGATGTAGACTTTTTGGAATGTATTAGGGAAAAGAAACTACTATCAATTTTTGGTGTGGTGTTTGATGCTTTGCTGTCTGTCTCTACAGCTCAGTCTCATCACAGATTTGCAGTACCTGTAAGTTGTTTGCATACAAACTGAAAATAAGTGCTGGAAATGTGGCCCTTGCCTGGTGCTTTTAGGTGCATCATTACACTGGTAGCAGGGATTTATCTGCAAGTTAAAACATGGACTCCTATTCCATCAATTCTGCCTGGCAATGCAGTTCTCTTGGTCCGATTGTCTCCTTATCATCTCTGGTCCCTTGAGAGAAATTGAATTCTCTCTCCCTTCACACATGCCCCCAGGCTCCCTTAAAGCCATTCCTCGTGTTTGACACCTGAGTGTCGGTGCTTTTGTTGTCATTTGTCCTGTCACATCCTTTCCTACTGCAGGCAAGAATCCCAGTATTCATCTGCATAAAACTTATTTGACATGAACGTCTGGACAGTAGAATTTTTCCCAGCCTGCTTGTAGAGCTCAGCTGGGGGTGGGATGTCTCACAGTAACCTCATTTGCAGGTTGCTGTATGTTAACCAAAGTGCCTGTCACGAGACCTTCATTTAACCCCCATTTTCCTCAGCAAACCTTTTCACATTTATAATTATAGGAGGTGTGGCCAAACCTGCCAATTTTCCTTCAGAAAGCCATTTGTGTCAGTATTTTATGAGATGCCTATTCATTGTTAATAATTGCAGCAGACCACGTTGGGAACCTTCCAGCACAAATTTAATGCAGCACAGATGAACTAATTAGGAAAAGCTTCTTAATTTTGTTCCCTGCTTAAAACTATGAGCCACCACTGTCTGGGAACAGATCTGGGGGAGGAAGTATTTTCTGGGGAAACAGTTCTCACCTGCAGCATTTACTCCCTTTGGTTAAAGAGGGGACAGAAGAGGAGGGGACTGACTATCTCCTGCTGTGTGGAAATATTACTGCATTTTTTTCTGGAACACTGTAACTTAGAGGCATGTATGAACTGTGCAGGTCTGGTAAACCAGCATACAGGTAGAGGTAACCTGTGAGCTGTGTGCTGACAGCATTCCCAGACATCAGCAAGAAGCCTCCATTATGGTGTTTGTAGACTGCCTGAGCTTTGTAGCTGTGGTAAAGGCTGAGTGCCCTTACCACAAAGGAGATCAAAAGTAAGAGGTCATTGATTTCTAAACCCTTCTTATTCTTTTTTTCCCCACTATTCTAGACTACCAATCTGTTATAGATGGATATTTATTCACTAACTAGTGTGGGTACTTGCCTGGGTTTGGATTGTGCTTCTTTGGCAGCACATCTCACCTGGCACTGGTGATGCACTGCTCACACTTGTCTTTTTGCACTACCCCAAACCATTTTTGGGCTTTACTTTTGTCAAATGAGCAAGAGTTCCCAGCAAAGGAGATAACAGTGTTGCTATTTCTGAGTTCCCAAGTTTTAATCTGTAAGCTTTGTGTTGTGTTAGGGTATATTTTATTACTAGCAGGTTTAAGACCTTGAATATGAAACTATTTCATGTAATGGACCTGATAGCTCAAAGGGAAGCCCAAAAGATGAGGAGAACAACATGGAGGGAGAAATTTAGTGTTAAATAAATGTAAAGAACTAAAGTAGAAGACTGTATGTCTTGGGTCCTTCATTCCTCTATAAAACTGGGGAAAAAATTCTTAGGTTTCTTTAACAAGATTTTAATTCTGCAGATGCAAACAATTAAACTTTCTCTAATCAATGTGATATTGGATTATAATTAATAACTGCTTAAAGGCATATTACCAAGGCTGATGACATACTCCTCCTTTGCTCATGCTTTGCCTGTATCACTGCTGAAGCTACTCTGGTCACCAGATGTTGATGCTTTTGTATGGAGTTTTTAGAGGAAAACAGGATATATGCACATAAATGTCTGCCATAAAACCAGCCTCATTCATTTGGGATGTTTAAGTTTAGCTGGTTTCATAACAACCTCATGGCTCCTGAGCAGGATCTGTCTTTATTTCAGTTATTCAAGATCACAAGGCAAATGATCCTCTCTGATTTAAACTCAGGGGGCATCAGCTGGGATAGTTTTCTCTCAGCCCTGCTGCAGTGATGAAGGTCCTCTATCTGTTAGGCAAATGTGAGGGGTTACTCACTTAGGTTTTCTTATGCACAGCACCTCTCTCACCCAGCTGCTTTCATTGCATACAACCTGGACCAAAAGTATGGGTGATAAGTAGAAGTGGGAGTCATTAACAAGTAGAAATATCCACATAATCTTAAAATCTTCCCCTGCTTTTTAAAAATACAGTTTAGTCTTTGATTGTTGGTTGTACCTACTTCTCTTGCCTTTTAGTGGTGATCCTGAGGAGGGCTCATGTGTTTATCCTACATAGTGACTGGCCAAGAATGTTCCCTCTTGTCTCCTCCTTTGTTTCTCTTACATCCTGCAGTGGCAGAAAGTTTCTGTTTTTTCTTTCATAATTGACATGAATTTTGCTGGTTCACCTCATGGGTTTAGTTTCTTAGAAACTGCAAGTCTGGCACCTCTGAATCATTTTGGTATTATCCTTACCCTACTCCCTGCTCTGCAGTGTAATAATAGCTTTTGCTTGACACAAGAAACCTACTACACTGGAACACTGCAGATGGAGCAGAATAACCCACTCTCTTTTGTTAGAGCTGTGTTCCTTCTGCTCTACTCCAGTATTTTGCTTGCCTGTTTTATTGCAGTTTTTCACTGACTGGAATGTTTCACAGATTGTCTGTAATTAATAAAGAGCCAGGAGTCAGAATTTCATTCTCCCTTTTTTGTGTTGAGAAACAGAAACAGTTGTCCCCCCAACCTTAGAGGTAATGTCAGTGAGACAGTAGGAAGGATCCTCTGGAACAGAAAGAAAAACATAAGTATTACTGGTTCAAGCCTGTCATAACTGAAATAAAGACTGACAGGGAATTCTGGGAGTCTCTTTAATGAACAGAACAACTAAAACATGACTGGAAAAAGCTTTTTGCAAAAGGACAGAGTCCCAGTACTTCATTAATCCATGTTCTGATAGGTTATTCTTCATGGTACAAATATATTAAAAATCAGCACTGTCATCAGTGAATGCTGTGATGCACATTATTGTGATTTACATCATTTGCCTTCCTATCCAAGCTGATTATTCTTATCAGAGACACTCAGAGGTCTTTTCCTCTACCACCTTTCTATGCTGCTGAAATCCATAACAGAGGAGTGGCTGAGATCTTGTCTGGAGCCATCCTTCTTGTGAAGCAATACTGACCTCTGCTCCAGGCAGGGTGAATGAGTCCTTGGTTTGATGCTGAATTAAACAAAACTTCTTGTCCAGTCTTATGTTGGATGGTCTGAAGTCAAGAAGTCTGCTTTTGAAGTGTGAAACCTCCTGTACATTCGTGTGTGGTGTAAATAATAGTGTTATTGGGCTGAAAGGTTTAAGTCTGAAGGGGAATCTGCAGATGAGTCACTTAGATCTGCTGCTATCATCTGCCTTCCTTTAAGATAAAATAGTGAAGGGAAAGCCACCAGTGTCTGGAGCAGCTATCCCCTGTACCTCCTGTGATACCTTATGTTTGGAATGGTACAAAAGCGTGTTGAGCCTTGCTTCTGTTTTGTCTGGAAAAGTTCTGGGCAGGAAGAGGAGTTCTTCTAGGGAAAAGCCATTTCAAATGAATCAGAGCAGCTTCAGTTGAGGAGTGACAGTTCTTGACTCTGCAGAGACTTGCTGGATGCTGATGACCTTGTCTCACAAACAGGAGGGTGATCTCTGGCTTCAGAGGGAAAGTTCTACGAGATTCATCAAGAGCAGTGTAGCCAATAGGACAAGGGAGGTTATTCTTCCCCTGTCCTTAGCACTGCTCAGGCCAC